>JAKKIK010000042.1:0-62399 GCA_024500135.1 Heterodera carotae
CGATGGGAAAAGATCATTGATCAAAATGGTGGATACATCATTGATTAAGTAATTGTCGTTTTTACGTAATTTAATTTTTTGTTAAAAATGGATGCAAGGGCCAATAACTTTTTCCTCAACCTAATAGAAAAACCAAAATATAATAATCAAATGATTTTCTATTAAAAAAAATAAAAAGAATTAACAGGATTATGGCTAACATAGTAAAATGAATGATTCACACTCACACAATCCATTCACACGACTTCAAATGAATTCTGTCAGAATTATTGAATTTTTTTTTATTTACCACTTTTTATCTTTCTTCAACACTGTGAAGATTTAAATATTCCGTATGAGTATATTTATTAATTAAAAAATTTTTATGTAATATTTTATTTAAAATTATCCATATTCCCTATATTAGAGTCCCATAGGGCTTAATTTGTCGACAGACACTCAAAGGGGAGGCTTTATTGGAGATTGGGCGCGCTTTACATGAAGGGGAGCAGTTTTTTATAGGGGGGAGGGCTCTAATATAGGAATAAGATAAAGATGCGAATGGCAGATACTTAGGACAAACTTTTTTAATTTGCTCGCCTTAACAACAATTCATAGGTACATTCTCCTGCAATTATTTTGCTTTATCATTAAAACAGTGATCAAAAATGTTTGGATTTTGCCGTAACCGCCGTCTCCAAAAACACTCACTGACTATTATTTTCGGCACCGGACTTTTTGGCACTTTTCTGTCGTCGTTGGCATTATTGATTGATGTGGCTGCCGCTGCACCTTACAAATTTAGAAACAGCAATTTAAATTCTATGTCAGTTTAGGTGCAATTTTTAGTGCAAATGAATTAAAGTTTAGAAAGAACCACTTTCATTTTATCCCCGGGGTACTTTTAGAAAAAAAAAGAATATTCCAAAATGTAAGAAAAGTGAGGCAAATTTTGAGAAATTTTAAGGAATTTTGATAAACATAAAACAATAGGTAATCCATAAAATTTCTCAAATTCCAGACTTTAATTTTTGGCCCAGGAGAGAAACGGCGAAGGGGAGAAACGATTTGGGGGCGGGGGGCGATACGGGAGAGAAATGGCAACGGGGGACCTTGGGGGCGATACGGGAGAGAAATGGCAACGGGGGACCTTGGGGGTGATACGGGAAAGAAATGGCAACGGGGGACCTTGGGGGCGATACGGGAGAGAAATGGCAACGGGGGACCTTGGGGTCGATACGGGAGAGAAATGGCAACGAGGGACCTTGGGAGCGATACGGGAGAGAAATGGCAACGGGGGGGGGCGGGGGGGGGGGGTTGACGGAGGAAACGAGCTGTTTTGCATTCATGCACTCAATTTAAGTAAAAAGACTGTGGCGGTGGTCCCAAACGATGTGCGCGGAATTGCTGTGCTGTCGACTGTCAGCATGGCCGGCATTGGCACCTATTTGTCCACTTGGTTACCGGAATTGATGAACACCAGCTGTCACCAAGATCAGGAATTGAAAGAGTGCAGCAAGGAACACCGCTGCTATTGGTCCGGCTGTAAGAAAAACGACGGAGTGCCGTCAAAAAACGCATGTTGCATGGACGGCCACAAGTGGCTTTGTTGCTACAAGGCAATCAATACGATGGCAAAACTGCATCCTACCTATATTAGAGAGTCTAACAAAGCATCTCCCATGAAGATGGAGACCTCCCCCCCCCCTTCTAATAAAGCTCCAGGCTCTTCTATTTAAGGAGGGATTGAGAATAGAGCCCCACTTCTCTAATAGAGCCCAAGTCTCCTATATTACTATTTAATTTTATTTTGTATTTTTATTTATTTATTAGTTAAATTAATTTTTTGATAGTTTTTGTTTAATGCATATTTAAATTAGGTAACCGATTTATATGAAGATTTATTAAGATCCTTGTTTTTTTTTAATATTTTACATTTTAAAACATACCGATGTAAATATTAGATTTATTTCTTAGATATATTTATACTTAGTAATAAGAAAGTATTATTATTTTTTTTATCACTATATTTAAATTTATTAAAATAAAAAAAATTTAATTCAGAGGGGGGCTTTATTTTAGGGGGGGCTCTACTTCAGGGGGGGAGGGCTTTAACTTTCAACTCTCCTCAAAAGGGGGGCTTTATTTCAGGGGGGCTCTACATCAGGGGAGGGGGCTTTAATTTAGGAATTACGGTAGTTTACAGAGAGTCTGGCAGGCCTAATACATACATATGTATATGAGGAAATAGTTAACTAAATTTATTTTTTTTTACCATAAAGTCTCTTATTCATCTGACTTTAGCCACCATCTTTGAAGGCACCTGACATGGTATGCAAAAAACTTTTGTAAAAGTTTAATTAGTAATTAATTTAATTTTAATCATCACAAAATGTTAAACTAAATCAGGAACGAGAGCTGTTGGAAGTGGTACCATATAAGCACAGATATTGTATTTTACATAATGAATCATTTGTAAGAAATGTGTCAAATTCGGCATCATTCAACGCGCTTGCAATTACGGTCCATGTTTTCTTGGCGGTCCATGGACAGCACTGAATTGCTTTTGTCGTCCCAAACAAAAGGGAATGCTTTATGAGTACTGTGCCACGGTTAGTGGCCTACTATGTATCAGTGATGCAACGGGTTGACAAAAAGTTCGGGTTCGGGTTTTGGGTCGGTCACTCGAGAAATTTCGGGTTCGGGTTTCGTGTTGAGAAAAACCTCGGGTTTCGGGTCTCGGGTTTCGGTTCTCGGGTTTCGGGTTCGGGTTTGCATCACTGCTATGTATTATTTGGTGATTTCGAATGAACCCACCCACAATTTGTCGAAATTGATAGTCTAAGAAAGAATTATGACCAAAAAAGTTGCTCGGGACTCTCGAGCCTAAATCGTGGAGGCCGGGGGAGTCTCTTTCTGAAATATTGATAATTTAAATGATTTTTAAGAAATGTACATTCCGTCACGATATTATTCTGTCACTTCTGCACAATCACTATAATGTTTGGGTGCAAAGTGTAAATTTGTGTCTAAACATTATAGATTATGCGGAACAAAGAGAATATTTTCGTTCCAATAAAAATTGGTGTTTGGTCAGAGCGGTATCAAAAATGTAAAAAAAAAGGATTTGTGATTTTAAAAAGGACTGTGTTTCGCGCAAAACTCTCGACATTTATTGCCAATGGGAATGTTGTGTGCACTTTTATGGCTTACATTGTGGATGCTGTGATGAAGCATTGGCACTAAAATGTGAACGTCGGCAAAACATTGGTGCTATTTTTTGAATTTACTGATCATTAATTTTCTTGATCAGTTAATTGACTAATTTATTGACCCAAAGTCGATCATTAATTGATCAAAAACAATTAATTGAAGGAAAAATTTAATTAATTGAACGGAATATTGATCAACCAATTAAATGATTAATTATGATATAGAAGTTTATTGGTGCTTCATCTGTTTTTTAAGCAATTGATTGATCAATTTATTAACCCAATTAATTGACTTTATTTGTCAATCACCGGGCCATAACTACTCCTGTCTATCCTAGCCATTTGTTCAAATCATTCTTCAACTATTTTATCAATTACCAAAATAAACCAAAGCTTGCTAATTATGTATTTAAAATGTTTTAAGACGACGATTGGCCGACTGAGGTAC
Source organism: Heterodera carotae (assembly GCA_024500135.1). Lineage (NCBI taxonomy): Eukaryota > Metazoa > Nematoda > Chromadorea > Rhabditida > Heteroderidae > Heterodera > Heterodera carotae. Next base: position 3,640 of record JAKKIK010000042.1, read on the forward strand.
AAATGCATTATTTACCGGCTCCCGCTGTTACGGTAATTTGGTTGATCATCCTAATATAAATTACGCACTTACTACCTTTTTGGGTCCGGCTTTACGACTTTTTTTGTTTTTGGCATCATCAGATCACACATCCTTTAAAATTTGCATCCTTATTAGGGTATGCTATTATCGTCAAAGGAACAAAAGTGCAAACAGCTTGTCAAGAAACATTGTCACTGCCAACATGCAAGTTGCCATGTGCGCAAGGGATGGGCTGCCAGCGTTTGTTGTCCGAAAGGCTATGATTTGGTGTGCTGTACCGATGTACGTATTGTAAAGATTACGATCGATCGATCGTTGGGCTGTTAAAATAACACAATATGGTGCTGGGATTAAATAAAAAACTTTAAAAGAAGGTGCTAATGCGCACTGTAGCTCATCAGTGGCAAAGCTGTCCAATGACTGGATGAAGGATCGTGTGGGTTCAATTCCCATCCAGGCTTATTACAATTTTTCGCCTTTTTACTATTGTATGTTTCTGGATTGTTGGGTCAAATTCTGCATTATTGCGGATGAATGGCTTGTTGGCCATTTCTTTTTTTGTCACTCAAAGACGATTAGGCCTTGACCTTTTTGGGAAAAAGGATGTCGGAGGACAAAGAGTCGTGGCTTAAACCTAGCGTAGGGGGTTAAAACCGGTTTTTTTTAATTAAATCAAATTCAGAGCCCAATCGTCATTGAAATTGGCGCAGAGGATCCGGTATGCGATTAAACACTCTTATCTTTGAAAATAAAAAAAATCTAGCAGGACATTTCTTAAAATTTTTACATTATAATGTTATCCTTTTCTTTATTATAAAGGACGGACAAAAGGGTCGGTCGAGTTTTTCCGATAAAAATCTAGACCGAAAAAAGTAAATGTGTACTTTTTTGGTAATTTTTTTTATTTTCGATATAAATATTTTTAAAAAAAGTTTGCGCTTGTTTAGGACGCGGAGGAAATTTTTATAGCAAATTTTTCTGATCATCTCCCTGAACAGCAGAGGCCTGAGCAAAAAGACATGTATAATGACGAAATTTGCACGAAAACAGTGAAGAAATATTGTCCCTGCCGTTGGGCCAAATGCATTTCGCGTTATGTTGGAGACTTTGCGGCAAGCATTTGCTGTCCCGACGGCTTTGATGTGGTTTGCTGTCTTGGCATGAAGGTAACTAATACAATAGATATAGGTTATATGTTTTGTGGGGGGGCCTCAATTAAAGGTAGGACTCATAGTAGGGCAAGGTGATCCTGCTTCAATACCCCTTCAAGGGGGAAGGAGGGGGGGGGGGGTTAATTAAAGGTGTCGTAAGATAAAAGAGAGGTGTTCATTTCGACGAAAAGTTTAATTCTGAGATGCCATTTATTTGTACTTACCGTATTCCTCTAATTAAAGCCCCTTTCCATTTGAAGCCCCCCTCTAATAGAAGCCCCCTAGAGGTCGATTGAAAAATAGAAGCCCGGGGCTTCCATTAAAGGAACTACGGTACTTATAAGCATTGTACTGATTTTTTGTATTCATAGGAAAATCTCCTTTAATGTGCCTATGCCGCGCGATTGCTTTGGAGGAAGAATTAATTTCATTTTACTTATTGTAAAAAACTGATGAAACAATCGATCATTATATGCTTCTTTAAAACAATAATCTCGAATTTTTGCATTAAATTTTAATTTTTCTTCGATTTTTTTCTACACTATAAACCACTTGAACAAAATATTGCAATGTCTTGGGTTAAGTTACTACCCCCTGACATTTGGACATGCTCCATTGTAAGGCTGACTGAATTTAGGTTACTGTATTTTTCTTATTGAAGACCCCTCTCCATTTGAAGACCCTCCTCATCGTGGGATTTATTGTCCAATCGGAAATCACTTAATGCCAATTTTTGAGTGAGCGATCATTTTTTAGTAAAAAAAAAAAATTTTGAACCAAATAGAAGATCCTTCTCCATTTGAAGACCCCCTACCCCTCGAGGGGTTAAAAACAGAATATTCGGGTTTTCAATTAAATGCGGCACATTTTTCTGATCAATGGCTCAAATGGAAACAAAACAATTCCATGCAAAAAATATATGCCCCAACATGAAAGTAAACGCTTGTCTGTTTTTCAAGCATTTTAGCCACTTTTTTCGGCCTAAACCATTTCTTCTCCACCACTTTTTGCTTACCTCACCTCCAATTTGCCGTCATATGACACTCTTCTCGATTGTCCTTCTTCCTCTTCTTTTTCTCCATCCATTCATCCTTCGGTGCTTAAGTGTGTGTGTGCGGTGGTGGCGGGATGGAAGCCGAAAATGTTTCCCCGGGAGGGACGGACAGATTTTGCGCGGCCCATTTTCTTTCTGTGCTTGTGATGGCAGCAAGGCAACAAAACAGCACTTTGAGCTTTTGGGTTTGAGTGGGCGGTGTGCTTAGAGCAGAAGGGACACCAGCAGCAGGGGACAACCACCTGCTGTCCCTATCCTCTGATCACTTTGCACTGCAGCCAATGCTGCTTTCAGATCATCTAACTTTCTCCCTTTTCACTGTGCTCCTCCTTTTCTAACTCATCTCGCGCTGATCAGAGTCGAGAAATTATGCCTGCCTCTTTTCTTCCTGCATGATCAGGATCGGGAAGGGACGTATCCACGATTTGGGTCAGGGGATGGTGGGAGGGATACTTGGCTGGGGAAATCACAAAAAACCATTTAAGGGTGTTTTTTTATTTTTGTAAAGAAATTTTTTGGTTTAGAGGGGAGGGGGGGAGGGGGGGTAAGTGTTCCGTGTACCTCCACCTTGCCCACCCCTGCTGAATGCGTGAATAGGGTCGGGCCTTTTGGTTTTTCTACTCCCGCGCTGGTCAATTGGGGTTTGGCGCTATTTGGGACTTTGTGCTGTTGGGATTAGCTTTGCTCAACGATGACCAAAGTCGGGATTAGCTTGGTTCTTCATTTCTGCGCTGATCAGGGTCGGAACTTTGTTTAGGCTTTTTCTTCCCGCTCTGATCAGAGAGTCAGGCTTTTCGCTTTCCGCAGTTGATCAGCAATTTGCTGATGCGCAAACATTGCGCGATTCGGACTAAAGTGCGGAGGCGTTTGCACTGCTCGTTGGTGGTAAAGCGGCAGCAAATGTGCGCTTTAAAATGAATGCTCGGCTGGTTAAATGGAGGGGTGAAAATTAGGAGGATTTGTTCTTCGCGGTTGGATATGTTACCAAATGTTATTCCATCCCTAAACCTTTTTTTGTGTGTGCGTTTACTTTTTACATTTTGTGGTAAATAGAACCAAAATACTGAATACCACTGATTTGGATTCTTTTCGCGCATCTTTGTTTAGGATCGGATAAACCCGGGATCCGGCCGGAATTTTTACCGGAATCCCGGTCCCTGCCACGTTTTTGGAAATAAACGTTACCGGGATTCCGGCCAAAACGGGATTTTCACGTTATCCCATTGTTATTCCAAAATCATTTATCCCGTTTTAATCCCGTCCCGGTGCGATTCTGAGATCCCAGTCACGTTTTTTTTCAAAATTTAGTACTTACCTACCGTATTTTTTATATCAAAGCCTCCCATTAATTAAGCCTCCTGTAATAGAGTTCCCGGGGTCGATCGATATACAGAAGTTGAGATTTTCATAATTACAATGGAAATCAAAACGGGCGTGACCTTCATTAGAGGTGCTTAATTAAAGGGAGTGACTCGAACATAGAAATACGTTGTAATATTTAAATTTTTTTTATCCTGCATTAAAAAATACAAATAATTAAATTAGAAAAAAAAAAGAATTTAAATCAAATACTTACAGAGTGCGTTCATAAATTGAACTGAAAATAAGTTTTTCGCAAGATGACTCACAAATACCAAAGTGATCCTGGCTGGATTTACCTGAGACTGCCTAGCGAAGTTCTGCTAAAGGTTGTTTTGATAATTTTTTCAAGAATGATTGGTTGATGTGATTTTTGTTTTTTCAGGAACAATCACGGCCATATGACTCGAAGAAAAATGTTTGGGTGCCAGGTAAATTCAATGCCTAAAATTTGCGTAATAAATATGCATTTTAATTTTAAATTTTCATTTCATTCTCATCGATAGTGTCATAAATTTACACCATGGCTTATACTTTGCATTATGTCGAAGAGTCTCGAACCCTGTTAATAGTTAGTTCCCCAAGTTTATCGTACACTTTCTCCAATAGAGCACCAAGGAAATTTATTTTTAAAATCTCTGCCGAAGGGGTCAGTACTACGGAAGTATGGGTTTAGATTAGAGAAAATACGGTTTAATATATAAACGAATTCTGAATTTCAGACCCAGAAGAAGGTTACATTGAGGCGGTAGTTGCTTCAACCAAAGGAGAACAAGTGACGGTTAAAGTGGGCGATTCGGAGGTAATCGTGTTAAAAAAATGATTTAAATTATTTAAAAAAATGTTCATTTTATAGCGAACTGTAAAAAAAGAGATGGTCCAAGAGATGAATCCACCAAAATTTGAAAAAGCGGTAAATTTTATTGGTTTATAATACATATTTCAAAACAGTTTTCAAATATGCACATTTGTGCAGGAGGACATGTCCAATCTGACTTTTCTGAATGACGCTTCTGTGCTTTCCAACCTACGAGCTCGATACAAGGCCATGCTCATTTACGTAATTTCTCTTTTTTTAATTTATTCAGGATTTTTGTTACCGATTTGAAAAAAATTTTCGATTTAAGTCATTTTATTAGATTATTTGTAACAGCGATTACATTAAGCAAGAGATTTTCCGATCTAAAAGGGCCCAGAACCCTATGTATAATCCTGAAACCTGAATACTGGTTTATTCTATTAAAGAATTTCCTTTAAAAGTTTAGACATATCCGGGTCCATCCATCACTGCTGGATTCGGGGGCCCGATTTTATAAATAATTTGTTGTCGCCAACTTGCAGACTTATTCGGGTCTTTTCTGTGTGGTGATCAACCCGTACAAGCGGTTGCCCATTTACACTGACTCGGTGGCACGAATGTTCATGGGAAAGCGTCGCAATGAGATGCCACCGCATTTGTTTGCCGTATCGGACGAAGCCTATCGAAACATGCTGCAAAATCGGGAAAATCAATCGATGCTAATCACGGGTTAAAAAAGAGCCGAATACAGATTTCTAATTGCTAACTTAAATATTAGAATTAAGCACCCCACTGAAATTGCTAATTTAAGTATTAAAGTTAAGCGTCCCTAATTCGCTTCAACCCCGAAACTGCTAACTTAAATATTAGACTTGAATTAGGCGCCACAAACCTGATTTGCGATAATATAAAATGATTGTTAAAAAAAATTGTAGGTGAATCGGGCGCTGGAAAAACGGAAAACACGAAGAAAGTGATCGCTTATTTTGCATCGGTTGGTGCCAGTCAAGCGGAAGCAGCTGGCGGAGATGATGGCACGCCGAAGAATGCGGTCACATTGGAGGACCAAATTGTGAGCAGTCCGGCCCATAGCTCAGTTGTGAGAGCAACTGTCCCCTTATTGAGTGGAGGCCAAGGGTTCGAGTCCCACCGGGCGCGTAACCTTTTAGGTTTTACATATGCTAAGAATACTCTAACGTCGAAGTAAAAATATTTTCAGTCTTTGATCAGTGTATTAAGAAAGAACGAAAAATTTTCTAGTGTTACTTACCTCGATAATTCACTGTACCATGATTCCAAAACATGCAGGTTCAAACTAACCCAGTGTTGGAAGCGTTTGGAAATGCCAAAACAGTGCGCAACAACAATTCGTCACGTTTTGGAAAATTCATCCGCATTCATTTCAATCGAGCCGGACGCGTTGCCTCGTGTGACATTGAGCATTGTAAGTCTTCCGAGATAAATTGTGCCAATCGGTAAAAACCTGACTTTGCTCTGCCCAATTCATGGTTCACTCCAAGTCGTCGTACTGCCTCAATTCGTAGTAGTACGCCAATTGGTGTACGACCCCAAATTCGTACTAAGCCAATTGCTGCGACCCTAAATTCGTACTTCCCGGTTATATTACCGCTCATTGTGTGTTATCCCCTGGTTTGTAGACACTAATCGGGGTGCCGAACTTATTTGTCAGATTTTTGTCTATCATTGTATTTAATATTTTTGGTGAGAACTTTTAAATTAAATTGAATTTCTTTAAAATGGCTGACTTTTAATGTAAAAGGTATAATTCCGATTTTTATTGTTTAACAGATTTGCTCGAAAAATCGCGTGTCATTCGCCAAGCGCCCGGCGAGCGTTGCTATCACATTTTCTACCAAATTTTCTCCGACTTCAAGCCTGAACTGAGAAAGAAGCTTAAACTTACCAAGCCGCTGAAGGAATACATTTTTGTGGCCCAAGCTGAATTGACCATCGAAGGATTGGACGATAAGGTCGAGAAAAATTCAAAAAATATTTCAGGAAACGAATTGTCCGAATTCCCAGGTCCTTTAAGGTCTGAAATCCAGGATTTCGGACTTTTTTTTTGTTAAAATTCCAGACTTGTCCGGAAATTGAGTTAGAACCCACAGGGCTTCTATTTTCTTGCATACTGAAAAGTATTCATGGTGTTCTATTAGGACAATTTTGATATAAATTGGCATTATAAAATTTTATATTGCCCTTTAGGAAGAATTCAAACTTACCGACGAAGCATTTGATGTGCTCAACTTCAATGCACAAGAGAAAGCTGAGTGTTATCAACTGATGTCTGGCATAATGCATATGGGTAATTCAGCACTAAATTTAAAAAACTCCCATTTGGCAATGTGTTTTTATATGTTTAAATTTAATAAACAGGCAACATGAAGTTCAAACAGCGTCCGCGTGAAGAGCAAGCGGAGGCGGACGAGACTGAAGAAGCTGGTGCAGCGTCGGCCATGTTTGGAGTGGACACTGATGCAAGAATTAAATTTATATTTATATTAATAAAAAGGGGTTTATATATATATATATATACCGTATTTTCTCATTAGACGCCCCCCCCCTCCATTTGACGCCCCCTTCTAATTGACGCCCCCCTCAAGGGGGTATTCAAAAATAGACGCCCCGGAGCGTCTATTAGAGAAAATACGGTATATAAATATATATATATAATCACCCGATCTGAATCGGGTACATGATATTGAAGCAACTTAAAATTTTTAGGCTACAACTTTTTTGCTTTTTCATTCTTGAAATATGATCATTCGAAAGCGCTAATTGTCTATAATATGATTAAGCAGACTTGTAGCGATTAAGCATTTTATTAGTAAATTATAAAATAATAATTTTAAAAAAAAATCTGACTTCCCTGTGAAACTGTAACTTTTAACGCTTCTAGATACCAAGAGCTTTCAAATAATACCAATTTTGATGAATTTGGTTGTCAAATAAAAATCATAGCATCTAGAGTTTGTAGTAGGGTTCAGCGGGACCGGGACTTGACTTTTTTTGAAAACCGAGACCGGGACCTGAAAAACCGGGATTTCCCGCCCCGGTCCCTGTCCCGCTGAACACTAGTTTGTAGTGAATAATTTTGTGATATTTTAATTTAAAATTTCTTCCAAAATTCAATTAATTATTGCTAATTTTGCACACATAGTTCAGATGCTGCTGAACGCATTGGTGAAGCCCCGGGTGCGTGTCGGCAACGAATGGGTGTCCAAGGGGCAAAACATGGAGCAAGTCAGCTGGGCCATCGGTGCCATGGCCAAGGCGCTGTACGCGCGCATCTTTGACTGGCTGGTCAAAAAGTGCAATGTCACGCTGGACCAGAAGGGACTCAGCCGGGACTCGTTCATCGGCGTGCTGGACATTGCCGGATTTGAGATTTTTGATGTATGAAAAGAGTTGGGGGTTATATGTTCAAACAATTATACCGTACTTCCCCTCCTAAAATAAAACCACGGGGGCTCTATTTTTAAACCAGGTAAAGCGTTCTATGGGTGGGGGAAGGGGTAAAAATTTGATCAACCAATAAGAATAACAATAGTATTGGATGTTGGCTCTAACCTAGAAATAAGAGTGTATGAATAATAATAATTGATAAATTATATTACTAAGTAATTTAAAAAAAATCTGTAAAATATAAATATTTGATAAAAAAAAATTGTTGAGCTAAAAAGAAAATTAATTAAGGTCAAATTTAGTTCAACAGTTTCGAGCAGTTGTGGATTAACTTTGGTTGGTTTACTTTTTTTAGCATTATTGAATATTAATTCAACTATTATTAAAATTTTAAAATTCAAAGTAATTTATGCAATAAGCATAATAATAATAATAATCAAAAAAGTTACAACAAGCGTGTTTAAAAATCTGCAACAGAAACGGGTAACAGAACAAAAATGTGTATGTACCAGGGTTGCCGCGGGTTACCCGAAACCCGTGACCCGAAACCCGGTCTTTTTGGCGACCCGAAACCCGACCCGGTCTGTTTTCGGTCGACCCGAAACCCGACCCGATATATTTCTCGACCCGCGGCAACCCTGGTAGTACACACGGTAAATGCACAAAAAACAACAAAAGGACCTCTCATCAATGGGTCGAGCTGAAATTATGGTTCACCGGCTTAGCTGAAAAGGAATAATGTTTATTTTAAAATCTTTAAATAAATGAATTTAAATAACCCTTGGATAAGTAAGCAGGTGTCTAACTCGTCCTGAAGTCTATGTACAAAGGTGTATCTGGGGGGGGGCGGCTCCTGGACAGTCCATCAGTCAGTGGATAAACCGTCAGTGGACAATTCGTCCGTGGTCAACCTGACAGTGAAGGACAATCCATCAGTGGCTAATCTTTCAGAGGAAAACCAGTCTCATCAGTAACTGACTATCCGCAGTAAAGGATATCCGGCAAAAAATTTCCATTAATCCCGCCCCCCCCGGAAAATCCCCCTCTCTTTTTAAAAAAGGATTCTCAATACTATAAATTTATATTTTGATTGAAAATAGAATCCCCGGGTTCTCTATTTGCGAATGCGCTGTTTGGCTTCTGCTGCTGACCTCCTGGCCCTTCGCCTGTTTTGGTGGTCAGGTGCTTCTGATTTTTTGCACTGTTCCTCCATGCTTCTTGTCTCAGCTTCATCTCTTTTTCCCGTTTCTTTTCGCGCTCTAACTTCTCTCGTTGTGCGCGTTCTCTGCTTCTGTCTGCCAATGCGATGTGTCTTTCACGTTGTGTTCTCATTTGCTCTGCCTCTTTTCTTTCCCACTCTTTTTTCCACTCCTTTTCTCTCCGTTTTCTCTCTTTTTCCTCCCTCTTTTCGGCGTCTTTTGTTCTTTGTTCCGTTTCCTTCAATGCTTTCTCGGCAATTTCCCACTTCTTTCTTTGCAGCTCTTTCGCTTCACGCTTTGTTTCTCTGGCCAAATTAGCTGCCTTCTCTTCATTCTCTGAAATTAAATTTTTTCTTTTTAATTAACACTTCACCGAAATGCCGGCATATAATATAGCCTTGGTCTCCACTTTCGTCCACTCATTAGCTCGCGGCTTTAAGTGGGCCACCAATTTTGGGAGGTCCTCCCCGTCACAGTTCAATGTCCCGATATTTGTGGGCACGACACATTTTAGGCCACGCCTTTTTTAATATATTTAAATAGGCAGCTATTTTTACAAATGGTGCAATTCAAAAGCACTATTTTTACCAAATTTGTTAGTAAGATTTTACTACTTTTTTTCGCAATTTAAGTTTTCCAGACAAAAAAGTTACCAGGGTTTTGTCTACTGTTTAATCATATATTTTCTCAACACCTAAATCTTACGCTGATCGCTAAATTGTAGAAATTGGTTGTTAAACCCTTTTTTAATTCGAATTTTTTACTACAATTACCGTCATCCGATGGGCTTTTGTGCCTCGCTCCATACCCAACGAGGCTTCGATAATCCACTGGCACTTTGCCACCCAACTTGTCGGCAATTGCTTTACTTTTTGACAAATCTATAATTTTTTGGCGCTTTTTAAAATGGGCATTTTCGGACACATTTATATTTTGATTAAAATTCTTATTAATTATTTTTTGATTTTATTCTTTTAAATACTTCTTTGTTCCCCCAATCTCTTCTGCTGATCAGTTGTTGTCTTTAATTGGGCAATTTTTGTGCCATAATTTGATGCTAACAGTTCAGTTCGTTTTGCCATTGTTGGCAATTGTGGCAATTTTGGCTCCCCATTTACAAGCGCGTTGAACGCTTTTTCCAACAAAAGCAACAATTTGTGCTCAGCCAGTGGTTCGCCATCACTTTTCTATAAAATTTAAAATCAACATTTGAATTTTTTTTCAATTTCAATCTCATAATCCCATTATAATATCGTATCGGCAGCGTATCGAGCGGAATTCAGCACGCAGTGATCGCACTTAGGCGTACCCCTACCATATAAATTGGTGGAATTCCGCGTTGCATCGCTCTGCCAATGGATGCCCATTGTTCAAAGATTTCGGCACGGTCCTCTGCGATCACCGCATCGATGTTGCACTCCTTGCCCCTATCTTTGGTACCGCCCATCGCGTAGTTGTGGCATTTTTTTGCAGTTTTCCACGCCTTCCTAAGGTTTTTGCCAAGCTCTTTTGCCGCTTTATTGTTGTTGTGCCCCTCCAGCGACGTTTGAATGCCATCACCGTCAACAACAATTTTGTAAACAGTCCGAACAATTTCGTCTTTGTATGGGACCAAAATGATCCGCTTAGCGTCATGCTCATGCACTATCAACTGTCCGGCATCGTATGGGTCCGCAATTTCGTGACGATTTGTATAGCGTTCAAGGCCTGAATTTTTTTTTTTGGTTACATAGAATAGTTACCCTATTTCCTTCGCTATGTGCAGACTCGGGGATTTCTAATTTCGAAACTCCGTTAGGGTAAGCTTCTTTTAGAGGGGAGGCCTCAATTGGTGTGAGGAGAAAATACGGTAGGTGCCTATTTTTAAAAATCATTTGATTATTTTTCCACCACTTTTTTAGTTTATTGATTATTATTTATTCGCGATACCTCGCTGCGCTAATTGTTCGCGCAAATTGCGTTCAATTTGTTGCCACTTTTGTGCTAGGAGCGGCAAGTTGGCATCAGCATTTACACCATGGGCAGAATGTGCCTCTTTTTTGTCTTCTCCGACTCCTTTTTTGTCCGTGTGGAACTTTGACTTTTCACCATTTGTTGCATCATTGGCAATTTTTTGCCTTAAAATTTGGCCAATTTTTGCTGACGGCATTGCCGATTTGTCCACATTGGGACCACCATTTTTTTCACTAATAAATGCCGGCAAAGAAACGTTGCCGGTTTTTATTGGCGGCTTTGGTGCCATTTCATCCAAAAGCTCCCGCCGTTTCATTAACGAAGCAGCAATGGAACGGTCGGTGAGCTAAAAGAAGTAACGAATTATCCGGAATCCCTTTCTTCGGTTCCCAAGAAGGTCCGGACTATTCGGAATCCGGCTTTTTTGATCAATAAATTTTTTAATTTGAAATTAGAAATGTTTAAAAAAGATTATTCTAAGAAATACAAAATTATTTATTGATCCTTTAATGGAGCATTTATCCACCGTACACTTGATCCCACCTTCTATAGAACCCCACCTGCAACTGATCTTCACCAATTGATTCGCACCCATGATGGGGGAGGCGCTATTGAAAAGTAAGACCCATGCCCCAATTGAACCTCACACTCTAAGTGAACCCCACCCTCGAATTGAATATCATTAGGGGTATTAAATTAGATGCGTGGTGTGTTCATATTTCATTGCCGGAAAATTATTTGTTGATACTTTCGATGTGTGGTCATCGTCTTCTTTTGAATTTGTTTGTTTGGTTAGTTTATAATCTGTTGATTTCTCGTTGGAACTGTCAGAGAATGTCTGATCAAAGTCTGGCACCGAATCATGAAACTGAATCCAAACCAAAATTAGGTAATTTTTAATTAATTTTAAATGTTATTTTTCTTTAAAAACCATATAAAATTAAGGGCTTTTTTTATTGTTATTTATACTACTATTTGCATTTTAAAATTTCTTGTTTCCTATTCTGGGTCCCAGAACTCCGTTAAGCTGCCACGGAATCGCGGTTCAATCATACCCCAGTGACTTACATTTGGGCCCATTTCGACCTAAAGGGTAGCCCTAATAATGCTCAAATTTATTTTTCTACACCTCATCCTGGTCCGAAGATTTGTCTCCCTTCCGATTCCGATCACTTTGAACGTTTTCAATTGAGACCTCATGATCAGAAGATCTGTCTTCTTTCTGTGTCTGATCACTTTGATCACTTTCAACTGACACATCATCATTATCAGAAGATTTATCTCCTTTCTGCGTCTGATCACTTTGAACGCTTTCAATTGACACATCATGATCAGAAGATTGGTATCCCTTCTGATTCCGATCACTTTCAATTGACATCTCATCCTGATCAGAAGATTTGTCTCCTTTCTGAGTCCGACCACTTTGAACGCTTTGAATTCCCGCCCTACTACCAATGCTTCTTTGGTGGCTTCGCATGCGTTGCTCGCGTTGTTGTACTTGTACATTCATATCGTGTCGCATTAAAATGGGTCTTGGTGGCTCAAGAATATCTTCTTCATCCGCTAATCCCTCCAGAAATAATTCATTTTTGCAAATCCACTCCAAAATTTTTCTTGCTCTAAAATAGTGTTTTAGCGCGTTTATTTTGTTTTGTCGCGACTAAATCAGGCAAGATGGGTCAATCAATCACATTTAACAAAAGCGATTGAAAATGCGTGTAAAAAGCTATGGCCAAAAAATCAATATTCTGCTCTTCGAGAGCCTTTATTTGGTTTTCTTTAATTTAGTTATAATGAGGCATTGTTCCGGGAGTCGTGCAAATTTCAGTTAAGGTTGAATTAGATTCAGGTTTATGGTCCAAAACCCCGGATTTCGGGTAGATTTACGATGGCAACAAGGACTTAAGCCAATTATGCCTTTACTTAAAGATCGTTTAGTAGCGATTAATCGAAAATTTAACAAAAAAAAAAAGTCGGGTTTTGGGCCGGACATTTGAAATTAGACTCAGCTTTCGGTCAAAAAAAAACTGGGATTTCGTGTTTCTGTTGCCAACACGGACTTTGGCCAATTAGGTATGCTATTACTACATTTGGACCGGTGACCAAAAATTTAACAAAAATGCACATACACTTCCATCAGTTGTTTAACTTTGGGCACGTTGTCTGCATTGAATTCTTCGTTCATATGGCGATATGTCCGAATGAGTGGTGTCGGATTTGCCACAAAATTTGAATAAAATTCGGCCCAGCCCCGCACTTTGTCGGCTAACCCTTGGTTGACAAAGCGGATTGGTGGCTCAACAAATGAGCCGCGCCATTTGTGCACATCACTGACTCTTAGCATCACAAAGGTTAGTGCCATGCCACCATGTTCCTCGTACAACGGCAGTCCTTCCCAGTTTGGCACTTTGCCATGCAAATTTGGCACTCCATCATTCAAATTTGGCACTCCGCCATGCAAATTTGGCGCACCTTCACGCAGATTTGGCACACCGTTACTTAAATTTGGCACTCCGTCATGCAAATTTGGCACTAGTTCATGCAAATTTGGAACACCGTCCAGCAAATTTGGCACTCCATCATGCAAATTTGGCACTCCGCCATGCAAATTTGGCGCACCTTCACGCAGATTTGGCACCCCTTCATGCAAATTTGGCACACCGTCATTCAAATTTGGCGGCAAACTTTCATCAACACTCCGACGAGTGCTGTCCAATTGTTGCGCAGGTGCCGGCCAAAATCGGGGCCGAACTGCGACATTGATCAACACAGTGTAATTTAGCAACGCTGCATCTTTAATGATTCCTTTAAATTTGATGTAACTTTTGATTGCCTGATGGATGGCCTTCCATTTCTCACAACGGCGTCGCCTTTGTACACCCTAAATTCCCAGAAAATTTGTTTAGGTTTCAGGGGGACTGGGAATTCCCCCATACCCCTTGGTTTGGTACTAGGGCTCAGGAACTCCCGGTTTGGTGCCGTGAAACCGGAAAATCCCATTGGAAACTCCGGAACCGGGATCAGTCCCAATAAAAAAAACCCGAGACTAGTTCCGGCCCCGTTCTACCTAGCTAGAACGATATATTCGCCCCTATTTTTAGACCGTTTTTAATCCAAGCACGATTTGTAAACAAACATTTTCTTTGAAAATACTTTTAAAGGCAAGGATCAACTTTTGAAAATAGACCCATACCCGGGCTGATTTCGGGTTCCTAAATGAAAATAGGCTGATTTTCGGGTTACGAAATGAAGCCCGGAATTCAAAACGGTCTCTGACCAAAGTCCAATGGATTAAAAAATGACCCAAAAATAGAAGTGGAAACTCTTTTGCTGGACTAACTACTAGCTTAGAAAAACTCCTAAACACCGATGGATTGGTGCTTTTTTTTTCTTGGTGTAAAACCTACCCTTAACGATGGACAGTTCCATAGGGATGCTTCATCATGTTCATCGCTCAACCACAGCTCAGGGTCTCTGGTCGCAAATTTATGCAGTCTTCGAATCTTAGAAACAGCAATTTAACATTGGTCTTGAACAGAAGTGGTCAGCTAATTTTTCAATTCTTTGCCCACTTTTAAAAAATTATTTTATAATAACTTACAGCGGCAGATGAAATTGAAATAGGTAATTTTGATGATGATGATGATGATAATGTTGATATTGATGGTAATGAAGATGAGGATGATGATTTCGTCTGACTACTGTAGCCGGGTGAACTTGATCTGCTGCCGGATGATGAAGGATGATGGCCTTTGCTTCTTCTTGTTGGCCGTCTGTAATCACTTGAATTGTCTGTTTCGGAACTCGAACCGTTCTGCTTTATTTCACGCGTTAAGCTTTCATTGCTGCTTGTCGGACTACGGTAGCTCACTGAACTTGATCTGGATGATGTATGATCACCGTGGTTACTCCTTGTCGGACTACTATAAGCTATTGAACTTGATCTGGACGACGTACGATCATCATGGCTACTACTACTTGGCTCACTAGTGTGGCCTACAGAATTTGATCTGGATGATGAAGGATTGTCTTTGCGAATTCTTGTCGGACTGCTGTAAATACTTGAATTCGGTATAGCCACAATCGGACTGTTCTGCTTTATCCCATGTTGTGTACTGCGTGTCTGACTACGGTAGGCTAAAGTATTTGAATTGGCTGTTGCTACACTGGGGTTGATCTGCTTTATCTCCTGCGTTAATCCACGGGCGCCGAGTGTCGGACTACTGTACTGTATAGTACTTGGATTAGCTGTTGCTTCACTGAGGCTGTTCTGCTTTAAAGTAATTGCATTGGCCGTTAGTGTACTCGGACTGATTTGCTTTATCCCATGCGCTAATCCATGGGCGTTCCTTGTTGGAGTGCTGTAGGGACTTTTCTGCTTTATCCCATTCACAAATTCATGGATGCTGCGTGTCGGACTACTGTTTTTTTGAATAATTGCATTGGCTGTTAGGATACTCGGACTGCTTTGCTTTATACCATGCGCTAATCCATGGGCGCTCTTTGTTGGATTACTGTAGGCTACAGTGTTTGAATTGATTGTTGCTGCACTGGGATTGAACTGTTTAATCTCCTGCTTTGAACCATTGGTACTTCGTATCGGACTACTGGTTTTTTGAGTAATTGCATTGGTTGTTGCTGCAATTGGACTGTTTTGCTTTATCCCATTTGTTGGATTACTGTAGGCTACAGTGTTTGAATTGATTGTTGCTGCACTGGGATTGAACTGCTTAATCTCCTGCCTTGAACCATTAGTACTTCGTATCGGACTACTGGTTTTTTGAGTAATTGCATTGGTTGTTGCTGCAATTGGACTGTTTAGCTTTATCCCATTTGTTGGATTACTGTAGGCTACAGTATTTGAATTGGTTGTTGCTGCACTGGGATTGAACTGCTTAATCTCCTTCTTTGAGCCATTATTACTTCGTGTCGGACTACTAGTTTTTTGATTAATTGCATTGGTTTTTGCTGCACTTTGACTGCTTTGCTTTATCCCATGCGCTAACTCATGGGCGCTCCTTGTTGGACTACTGTAGGGACTTTTCTGCTGCTTTATCCCATGCTCTCTACTATGGGTACTTTGTGTAGGACTATTTGCTCCACTTTTTGAATTATGTGTCGTTGCACTCGGACTGATTGGCTTTATCCCATGCGCTAATCCATGGGCGCTCCTCGTTGGACTAATGTAGGGACTCTTCTGCTGCTTTATCCCATGCTCTGAACCATGGATACTGCGTGACGGACTACTGTAGGCTACACTATCTGAGTCAGATGTTGCTACACTCGGACTTCTATGCTTTGTACTATGCTGGTGACCGTGTTGCATTTTGCCTCCTGTTGTCGGACTTTTGTAGTATTTTGCTGTGTTTGAATCGCTACGTGTTCCAGCGGATTCATCTGTCAGATAGTTTTTACTGTCAGCATCTGATCCATTCTTGTAGATGTAGTTGCTTTTCTTTCTATCTGCTCGTTTTGCATGGACAGCAGGTGGCCTGTTCTTGACGCTTTGTTTGCGTCCGTTGTCCACTTTCTTGCGCAGCTTCTTCTTCTTTCGAGTACGGCCGCCGCCGCCGCTGCCACTTTTGGCATCCGACAGCGAATGCTCCACGGCGTCCAAATTTGCTTTAAGCATTTGCAACGATTCCATTGTTGAAGCCGTGCTCAAAATTGCGTTACGAATGTGCGATAAATTTTCTATTTGCTGCTGACGATGCTCACGGCTTATCATCGATGAATGGTCATTGTTATCACTACTGCTCATCGAGTCGGACTCAATTTTGTCCAATTTTTCCAGCAATTCTTCTCGCAATTTGTTCACCTCTGGCGAATTACTTAAAACAATTGCTTCAATTTAAAATTTAAAATCAATTTGCTTACAGCGTGCTTTTTATGAGGGCTAAAGCAACTTTCCGATCCAATTAGTCCATTGTCGTAACTTTTTTCTAATCAATTAAATTACCCATAATTGGATTCTTTCCGAAAGAAAAGCGCAAAGTCGCTTTAAGATGTTTACAGTTGTTTTCGGGATTCTGATCATTAATATGACTTTTATTTAACATCGTTCGAATTATGGACCCGAATTTGAAGACTAAATCTAATTTCCAAAAATTGTAATCAAAATCATTCGAGTGCACAAAAATGCACAAAATTTATGCCAAGGATGGTGGTAAATAAATGCCATATTTGTGATCAGCTCCAAAAATGATCCTATAAACTTTTTATTACATAATTTCGAGAGGCTTTGGACAAGTTGGGTTCACCACAGTAATAAGTGCTAAATGCCAAACCTAATTTTAAAGGTCCTGAAACCCAAATTTTGACTTTTAAAGGTGCTAAAAATTTCGCCTAGCGCAGAAATTCTTTGGTTTTCATACCCATTTGTTGTCATAATTGTTGTTGCACTCATGAACAACACTAATAAAACGATACTTTTTGGCTGCCCCATTCTCTGAAAAATAAATTTTAATGTTTCATAGCCATAATGTTTTTTTGTAAATAATTAATAGAAGTATAAGCAAGCATCATCTATAGATGCATACAATAAATCAACAAAAACAACATTAAGTTAAATAAATTGTGGAAATGGGCGGAGAGCGTAGCTTCGCAAGAATTCTTCATCAAGCAGACATATTTTTATGAATATTAATGTACATATAATATGTATGTGTTCAGCAGCAGCCAACTCAATCGATTGCTTAGTATTCGATATATATGAGATTTAGAATGGCATAAAATGATGTATTGCATATTATATGCGTAACTAGAGGGGGGTGAGGGCTGGAATAATAATAAAAATATCGATTTTTAGGTTTTACAGGGGGGAACGCGTATTTGGCCAGTCACAAAAACAATATTGATTAATGATAAATTCTTTCTAATGTATATATCCAATATACAAAGTTTGGCCAAATAATTCAAAAAATTTATGGCCCAAAAAATGACCACTGACGGAGTGTCCTCTGCTGAAGAGTTGTCCGGGAGCTGATGGCCTAGCTGATGGCCTTTGTTCCCGATTTTGGCGGATAGAAATTGAATACCGTATTTCCTCTAATAGACGTTTCGGGGCGTCTATTTTTCAATACTCCCTCGAGGGGGGAGGGCGTCAATTAGAAGGGGGGCGTCAAATGGAGGGCGGCGTCTAATAGAGGAAATACGGTAATTCGTTAAAATTTGAATTTTCTTGACTACCCAAAAGACGAATCTTAGGGGTGTACTCTCGCGTTTTTATGCCAAAAAGCGCTAGGCAATAGTTCTGCCACCCCCGGCATGCCCCAATCCCATTTGTGCACCCGAAGAGTCGGGGTGCAACCTTAATTTATAATTATACAGCAACCAAACAATATGTAAATAATATTAAACATACATTTCGTAAATCATAATTTTTAAAAACATTTATTAATTTTATTATTTATATTAAATTTCATGCAATTCAAATTTTATTTTATGCCTATTTCAGTGAATGAACGGCTGCAACAGTATTTCAACCATCACATGTTCGTGTTGGAGCAGGAGGAGTACGCGCGGGAGGGCATCGCTTGGACATTCATTGACTTTGGCCTCGACTTGCAGGCTTGCATTGAACTCATCGAAAAGCCTATGGGTATGTGTTTTGAGATCGGACAAAGGGGTCGTCGGCCAATTGTCTTGTTTCGCGATAACATTCGAAATTCGATAAAAATAACTATCCCTCCCCAAAATAGAAAATTCGGCCGATCCTTCTTTATTGTTTTTGTGTAATTGGCCACTTTAGCGTTTTTAATAATTTAATCCAATAAATATAATTATGATATTTTAAAAGTCTTAGGCAAGTAGGTATACTATTTGTTCGACATTCGGGCCATATGACGCTGCTAGCCTTGTACAAACAAGATTATAACTACGAAAAATGTGCCAATGCCATGCCTAAATTGCTAATTGTGTTTTCTGTACAGGGATTATTTCAATGCTGGACGAGGAGTGCATTGTGCCAAAAGCGTCAGACCTGACGCTGGCACAAAAGCTGCTCGAACAACACTTGGGCAAGCACCCCAACTTTGAGAAGCCGAAGCCGCCCAAGGGCAAACAGGCGGAAGCGCATTTTGCAATGCGTCACTATGCCGGCACCGGTGGGGCCGATTAGCTTAAGCCTAAATATTA
This sequence comes from Heterodera carotae, assembly GCA_024500135.1. Taxonomy (NCBI): domain Eukaryota; kingdom Metazoa; phylum Nematoda; class Chromadorea; order Rhabditida; family Heteroderidae; genus Heterodera; species Heterodera carotae. The sequence goes on from JAKKIK010000042.1 coordinate 22,738, forward strand.
ATATAATATTATAATTATTAATAGTTAATACCAATAAAATAATCATCAATGATCATCACAAAAATTATGGCTCCCTCTAGTGGAAGCCCTTTAATGGGGTTAAAAAATTAAAGCTTTCCTCTAATTGTGTCCACCTCCAATAGACCCCCACCCAATAGAGTTTTTTTTTCTCTCTTTTTTTTGGGGGCTGAAGGACGTTCAGGACTTTTTATTACCAAAAATTAATTAGAAACAAATAATTTACTTAAATTATTTTAAAGTACGCTACAATGTGACGAACTGGCTGGAGAAGAACAAGGATCCGTTGAATGACACTTTGGTAAATTTTTAATAAATTAAAAAAAATTCTAAGCAAATATTACATTTGATTTTAGGTTTCCATCATGAAAGGAGCCCAGGGCAACCAACTGATCGTTGACCTTTGGGCTAACTATCAGACCCAAGAGGAGGCGGCGGTGGCCGCCAAGTCGGGCGGCGGCGGCAAAAAGAAGGGCAAATCCGGCTCATTCATGACTGGTAAATAACGCTAATATATTTTATATCAATTTAAGCGATTGATTTCCGGCGTCACCGGCACCAATCCTCCCCTACATTTTTTTTGTCACTTTCCCAGCGCTTTTGTCTCATCCCCGACCGCGAAGGGCGTATCCAGGGGGTGGGATTCTCACCCCTCCCCGAAACCAATCCTCCCCCTCCGATTATGGATACGCTCTTTCCCAACCCGCCGATCGTTTCAAGATCTTGGCGCCTCTTTGTCTGAAGTCCCCGACATTTGGGGGGTTTTTCTGTAATCCGTCCTTTGACATCTTTCCCCCGACGTTTGCGACAATTAATTGGGTCTCTTTTTTGGTTCCCTAAACAATTAGTTGTCCTTGATCTGACGTCGTTCCCGTAATTATTCTATACTCTTCCCTAATAATCATTCAATGGTCAGTGTCCATGCTGTACCGCGAGTCGTTGAACAATTTGATGACCATGCTGCACAAGACACACCCGCACTTCATCCGTTGCATTATTCCTAATGAGAAAAAGCAAGCGGGTAAAAATTGTGCCAATATATTATGGCAAGGAATTTGTTAATAAAAATAATTTTGGGCCAAAACTTTATGTTTAGGCATTTACTACAAAGAAAAAGTTATGGTCCCCAGTAACATGGACATAGTCAAAATCGGGCGCCTAAATGTTTTGTTATCGTTGGCCAAATGACTTTTATCGCCAAATTGAAAATTTGCTAACTAAAAATTTTACTATGACGTTATTTTTAATGCTGGGGGCTATTTTTCAACACCGAAACAAAGGCATGGGGTTGAGGCCTCAGTTTTTAAGGTGTAAGCTGCTTTGCTTTTTTGGCCAGAAAATGCCGTTTTTTGGGTTTTGTCCTTGCTTCCCCGCCACAAAATCTAATTATTAAAAATGATTATTTTTTGTTTGTTTATTTTTTCCATAAACCTTAGGAATGATTGACGCCGCACTTGTGCTCAACCAATTGACATGCAACGGCGTGTTGGAGGGCATTCGCATTTGTCGCAAGGGCTTCCCAAACCGAACAATGCACAGCGACTTCAAAGTGCGCTACGGCATTTTGGCAGCCGCTGAAGCGCGGTCAAGCACAGACCCAAAGGTGAGGAAGGATGAAAAGAAAATTGAATTTTTAAAAATCATTTAAAGTTGGATAATATTTAAATATTTGTATTAAAATTAGGATTTGTCCTTGACCTGAAAATACATATTTTAATATATTCGGAAAAATAAATTTATTATCTTTTTAGCAATTTTCTTTGTTAGGTTTTTGTCTTTACAAATAAGTTTATTTTCTTAAATAAATTAGCATGTTACGCTTATTTGTTAGCTATTTGAGCACAACTACCAACTTCTCATCAAAAACTTCTTATAAAAATAACAAATTTTTATTTCGAATTTTTTAGGTCGCAAGTGCTAACGTTCTCGACAAACTGGTTTCAAACAATGAACTCCAAGTGGAAATGTTCAAAGTTGGACACACCAAGGCATGTGTCTTATTGAAGAAATACTATTACTTCCATTTTGCCTTTATTAAAGTCCTTTTCCCCATAATAAAGCCCCCTCACATTTTGCCAATCCTTTGACATTCTTACCAAAAAAGTCCGAATATCAGAAATTGTTATAACAGAGTTTTGTCTCAACGAATCCAGCAAAATTCTCCCACTCCAAAAATCAACCCCAAAATTTTAAATGATTTTTGAACTGAAAATTCGTTTTTCTTCATTTTTTTAAAGGGTTGAGGCTAAATGCTTCACTTCCAATCTTTATTAGAGCATTATTTTGAGAGAAATTATTAAATAAAGAAGGATATCGGTGGTATTTTAATATAAGAAATAGCAAAAAGTTGGGGTGATCTGGGAATTGAACCCAGGACCTCTCGCACCCAAAGCGAGAATCATACCACTAGACCAATCACCCATGATTTTAGCCTCTGATTAAGCATGCTTTCTGCGCTAAAGAGCAGAAAGCATGAATGTTGGCTAGTAGCAAAGAGCGATCAAATATACTAAAGGAAAAATTACAATTTTAGTGTAAATATTAGTCATTACTATTTGTTTGTTCAATCAAAACAAAAGGATACTCTATTTTAGGGGGTGGGGGCTATTATTTCAGGGGAGGAGCTTTGTTTTACAACCACACCGAAAGGTATAGGCTCTGTTTCAGGGAAAACTTTATTTTTCAACTTCCCTCAAAATGGGCAGGGCCGATCTCTTGGGTGTGGATTTCGTTATTATAGATGGGAAATCGGGGGGGGGGGGTCTTATTAGAGGATGCCATAATTACTTCACTTAAAAAAACCGAATTAATTAATTTTGCGCTGCAGGTGTTTTTCAAAGCGGGCGTGTTGGCCCATATTGAGGAGCTTCGGGACAAAAAAATGAACGAGCTGATCACCGGCTTACAGTGCGAAGTTCGTGGCTATTTGGCCAAAAAAGACGCGGGCCGTCGAAAGCGACAATGGAACGCATACGACATCATTCAGCGCAACGTGAAATCATGGTAAGGCGCGCGCGCGCTCGCGGCAAAGCAGGAATAAATGCACGCGGGACAAACTTTCGTCCAAAATTTATTTTCCGATAATTTTGAATTTAAAACGGGGTTTTTAAATTTCCATTTCCAAATTGCCACGTGCCGATAATACAGTTTTTTGAAGGCGTTTAACCGGAATATTCCCCCATTATATCAATTTTAACATTTAAAACTGTTTTGAATTTTTAATTATGAACGAAGTCTGCCTAAACGTGGCGATACTTTGATTCAGGGTCCATAAAAGACATGGGCTTGTTTCCTACATTTCGCAACAGACTCGGGTTCATTTTTCCTCCCGTGGCCTTTACAACATTTTGCCAATAAAAAATCAATAAATTTAATATTCTTAAAAAAGGTGTGTGCTTCGTACATGGCAATGGTATTTGTTGTACGGGAAGGTGAAGCCGCTGTGCAAGGGTGACAAGCATGAGGAAGAGTTGGAGAAAATGGCCATCGAGTTAAAGGTACACTCCTATTAGAGAGTGAAATTAAAAAAACCGAGGGGGCCTGTCACGGCTTTCATGAGAGGAAGAAATTTATATAAACTTATTGATTAATAAAACATAAATTTAATTGCAATTTTGATAAATGGTTCAAGAAAGATTCCATTCTAGCAAAGTCTTCAAACAAATTTAAACTAAAGCAAAATTGAGATCATGAAAATTGTTTGGATTCCGAACTTTTATTTCGGCGTCCGTGTCCATCCATGGCACCATTGTTGCCGCCCGAATTCAAAAACCGGGGGTCTTTTCCAAGCAACCGAATGTAAAATTTCAAAAACCCGAACCCGAATATTACCGATAATTAATATTACAAAACACAATGAGAATAAAATGCATCTATTCCATTTTAATAGACTTTTAAAATGGCATAATTTTTAGGTAATGGAAGAGACACTTGCCAAGCAGGAAGAGTGTCGCAAGGCTGCTGAAGCGGAGCACACCAAGGTGGCGGAAGAGCGCAAGAAGCTGCAGGCGGACCTCGAGCGGACGCGCAAAGGCGGCACTGCAATTGAATCGGAAGTGATGGTCCGTTTGTTAGCCGTCTTTTATTTGTTTAAATCAAATTATGATATTGTCCGGTATTTATTTTTAGGGTTCGGAAAGGACCCATAGGGCAATTTTCAGAAATTTTCAGGGGAGGGGTGTGGGGTGGCAAACCATAATTATTACCTTGACCCACCCTGTATTTTTTGGTTTCCAGTGAACCGATACTGGAAAACCCGTCACAGGGTAAAGTACGTCTCCCTGATAATCCGACACCCGGAAAACCGGACATAACTAGCCTTAGTTTTAGTTTTAAAATCTTAATAAAAATTATTGCTAATAAATTTTATTCTTTTTACAATAATTGAATTTGTATTTCAATAATAATTGGTGACAATTCATTAATTATCCGGTAATCGTATTTTCTAATGTGTCAGATTTAAACTGTAGGATTTACCAGAGTCGGATTTGGGGAAAATAGTCGACCTAATTTATAATCTTTGCTCGGCGAGAAAAAAAAATGAAAATTTATAATTCTCCAAGCAAATTATAGAATTTTTTAAGAATTTGAACGCGACAAAAGTGCAATTGGAACGTCAGTTGGAGGATGCCAAAGATCGGCTGGACGAACAGCGCCAACGGGCGGAGGAGACACAGCGCAATTTGAAGAGAGCGGAAAAAGAAAAGGACACACTCAGCGAACAAATAGGGGCACTTGAAGAGAACTTGAACAAGTATGGGCACTTTTTTTTAAGATAACAGGTGGCCTGGTTAGGCTGTCGACACTAACCAGGGTCTATGCTTTCGCCCTCTATTACCTTAAAAAAAATTAAAAATGTGTGTGACCGCATAACGGGACAGTGCCGATAATGAATGAATATGGGTCGGGTCAGCATTCTGGACCTTTTTGGATCCGAATTATTCCCACTTTTTGGGAAAAGTCTGGTCTTTTTAACAAAACCGGAGGGGGGAGGGTCCTAATAATATGAAAAATTGCATTTTTTTTAAGGACTTAATTGAAAAATGCTGAAAACATGAATCGGCAAATTCATTATAAAATTTAAATTTATGACTGTGAAATCAAAAAAAGACCATCGGCTCAAATTATTACTTCCCCCCCCCGAAAATGTTTTTTTTTCTGGTGGTGGCAAAAACTTAAGTACTATTGGGTTGAGGAGAAAGTCCTGTCGGTTCTTTTTAGGAGCGTGTTATTTCTGCTGAAGCGTTATCGAATGATTTATTGTTGTATGTCATTTTGAAGCCCTATCTTTTCTCTATCGAACGCACTTCAAATCAACAAAATCCGTCGATGTTTAGCAAAGTTATTGATTTTTAAATATGGAGCCCCAAGTCGACAAAAATGAACACCTCCGGCACCTCTTTTTGTTCGAGTTCACCAAGGGCTCCAAAGCTTCAGAAGCTGTTCAAAACAGTTGTGCCGTGTACGGCGAACTGTGGAGATGGGCTGTGACTCGAAAAGAATTTTTAACGACTTGTACTCAATGGGCACGGTTCAAAAATTCGGGGCTTGGTTTCCTCACATGCTGACCCAAAACAACAAAAAATGTGCCACACACCGCAAATCTGACCAAAATGGCACTTCAAGAGCTTGGCTTGGAAGTTATACCGCATCCGCCCTATAGTCCGGATGTGGTACCAAGTGACTACCACCTTTTCAGGTCCCTGTCCAACGCGCTTGCCGTAGTCACCCTCGAAAATGCCACGGCACTCCAAAATTTGCTTGATGCCTTCTTCATGTCCAAACCACCAATTTTTTACGAAAGAGGGATTAGAAAACTGCTCGAGAGTTGGGAGGAGATCGTGAATAATGGGGGAGAATACCTTATTGATTGATTCGGTGTCTCCTTGTACCCTTTTCGTGCAAAATAAAATGTGAAAAAAACCGACAGGACTTTCTCCTCAACCCAATAAATAGTAACAAAAAATTTTAATTAATTTATTTTTATTTTTTAGAATTGAGGAGGACAAAAAGAAAATGGACGAACGCATTAAAGACAGTCATGAGGCAATTGCGCGACAAGATGAGGCAATTGCAGCGGCAAACAAAGAGCGCAAAAAGGCGGAGGAGGAGAACCGTCGGATGGCCGAGGAATTGCAGGCAAATTGAAATTATTATTATTTTTAATTCAGTCTCAAATTTAAAAAAATATCATTATTTTGGTACAATTTTCATTTTGCATATAAAAAAGGCAAACATTAAATATAATTAAAATTTTTACTCAACATTTGTGTATAATATTTTTTTTTGGTTATGCCAAAAACCTGAGTCACATTTTCCATAGTACAAGTGGGTACCAATCAAGGATGGACTGGATGCCGAAAATGAAAGTTCGGAACTCGGAATTTCGGACCCCAAAAGCTCTGGCATCCGGTTCCATCCTTGGTACCGATGTGTCAGTCGGGAAAAATCCGTTTCGGCCCGAGCTTTTGTTAAAAGTTTTGTGTCGAAAAATAACCGGCGCCGTTCGGGCCCAACTCACTTTGTCTAAGTGAATCTACCTAATTGCCTTCTACATATTTTCCATACCTCTGTAGAGTGGGATTCTATTAGAGAAAATACCGTACCGAATATTTAATATTTTTTACGCGCTAATTTCTTCCTATTTTTGTTAGGGTGAACAAGAGAAGCACGCGCAGGCGGCCCGCGCAAAAGTGAAGCTGGAACGGTCCATTGAGGAAATTGAGGACACTTTGGACCGGGAACGGCGCCAACGGTTGGACATGGAGAAGAACAGAAAGAAATTGGAGGCGGAAGTGCACTTGGTGGAAGGTTAGAATTATATGTGGACAAAAGTGTGTTGAAAATTAGAAATTTCCCAATATAATAGAACCCCCCTCAGTTTTTGAAAACCCACCCTCAAATAGAACCCCCCCCCCCCCTAAATAGGACCCGTTTTGAAAACCCACTCTCCATTAGAATTCCTCCCGACGTAAGAACCCTTCTTGTGTTTGAACGCACCTCCATTAGATCCCTCCCTCTCCATTAGAACCCCCTATTGGTCAGTCCCTCCTCCAATAGACCCTCCCGCATTTGAACCAGAGCTGCACAAAACTCGGGAAAAAAAAATTTCGAAACGAAACAAAAATATCTTGAGAGACGAAACACGAAACGAAACCAGATTAATTTTACGAAAAGAAACGAAACGTTCAAAAAAGCATGAAATTCATGAAACTAGCTCTGATTTGAACCCTATTTCTGTATCCGCAAAAAAAAACTAAATCACTTTTTTAGAGCACATTGGCGAAATGCAAAAGCACAAATCCGACACGGAAACTCGTCAACTGCGCATTGAGGGCGAAATCATGGAATTGAATAGCAAATTGGAGGAGCAAAATGGCATTGTTGGCAAACTGCAACGGCATTTGAAGGATCGGCATACTCGGCTCATGGAGTTGGAGGAGGAACTGGAGCAGGAGAGGAACAGGCAAGGAATCATATATAAATATAGTCCCACTCTCCTCTAATAGAATCCCCGCCCCCTAATAAGGCTTAAAATTTCTCTCCGCCCCCATGATAAGCCCTTATATAATGCCGCCCTAAATTCTATATATCCTTTAAAGTAGAGCCCTTCTTTTTCGTCAGGGTGGACAAAATGTAGCCGCTAGTGGACCGAATATAGGAAATACATCATTAAATATCGCTGGATTTTACCTTTTTTTGATTCATTTTAATTATTTACTTAATTTATTTTTTGAAAATGATTAATTGTAGCCGTACAAAAAGTGACAAGAATCGTGGCAACATGCAAACTCAGCTTGACGAGTTCAATGATGCGATTGATGAAGAAGCTGGAAAGGTATGACATTCCCCTCCGGACGGATACGAAAGTCATATCCGATACAGTGGGGATCCGCGGATTATCCGGATATGGATAACGATGTAAATCAATTCCCCTGGCTTTCCACTTAGTCAAACTTAATTTTAGTATTTTTCCGGTATGCTTCGTATATAATTGACTAACCCTAAGATTCCAATCCCGACCGAAATCCTCAATTTTTTCCAGTCTCGCGAAGTTTGGACTTTTTTTGCCCGCATTTTCAGGTGGCCGCCCAAATGGAATTGGGCAAAAAAAAGGACTTGGATTTGATGCGACTTCGCCAAGAGCTTGAAGAGCTGAACCAGCGATGTGAAACACAGCTGAGTTCCATTCGCAAGAAGAACGCGGACGAGGGAGGCGAGCTCACGGAACGCTTGGAACAGTTGCAAACGCAGCGTGCCAAATCCGAAAAGGATAAGGTCAATTAATTTTGATGGCATTTTTATTCCGCAAAGCAACCTTTTGCCATTCCCATTAAATTGTAAATTAAAAGGTTTTATTGGGATAATTTTGATATTTATTGGTAATTTAGGACGATTATTTATTTCCAATTGTTGCTTCGGAAAGAGACTTATTGTTAGATCAAATATTTAAATAGATTTTTGTGAAATTTAAGATTCATTAATTTAATGAAAAAATGTATTACCCGAGGGTACCGTTTTTGTTGGTCTTTGTCGAAAACCATATGTAAGAAAAAGATTGTAAAAAATTCTTAACTTGATAAATGCTATTTAAAATTGACTAATAGAGCAAAAAGTACTCTATTTATTGTCATAGTAGGTTTTTTCCAAATGAACTTTTTCAAAAGCAAACAATTGAGACGCAATTTTACTTTTAATTTTTAAAACATTAAAGTAGAATTGAAATAGGCACCCCTGGGGCATTATATATGAAATTTTCTTACATTTATTACTCCTACATTTAGGACACACTTCGACGACAATTGGACGATGTTCAAGCACAACAACAGGAGGAGCAACGGCAACGTAATGAGCACGAACGGCTGTCCAAGAACTATGAAGCGCAAGTGTTTGAGTTGCAGGCGCGATTTGATGAGCAGAACAGGCACACACAAAAATAACATAATAAATATATAAATTCCAGGGATTCAAAATGTATGCTCAAAATGGAATCCGGAATTTCATTCGATTCTTAAATTTTATTTTTTCTTTAAAAAATGGTTTTTTTTTGTTTTTTTAATACAATTTTTTCACCTAACTTCATTAGAGAGGGAGAAATATATTTTTTTAACTCTTTCCCAATAAAAGTATCAAGGAATTACTGTTTTAGATTTTTAGTCAAATGAAGAAATTCTATTTTCCTCTAAAAGAACCCCGGGGTGTTTTATTTAAAAAAACCAAATTGGTCCAGCGCCGTTTCATCCCTGGCGCTTATGCTCGTGTGGGTATTGAAAAATTTGATCGCTGGGGCTCCAATTAGAGGACCAACATATATAAAATGGTGTTGAAAACCGAAATTAGATAGTTAAAGTTTTTTAAATTTTAATTTAGGCTTATCCAAGAATTGCAAGCGACCAAATCACGGCTGCAAACCGAGGCTGGTGATCAGGAACGGCAGAGTGAGGTGATTGAATGTGAAAATGTTTGATCGGAAATAAATTATTTTTAGATTAGGTAGGTAACTAATTTATTTAATTTTTGTAAAATATTAAATTTAAAAAACTCGTTTAGCAACAAAATGTCATAATTAATTTTCATTATTTCTTTCAGGAGTTGGAAAGTCAACTGTCACAAATGGGCAAACGCAAGGCCCAGGCATTGGCACAACTTGAAGATGCAAAGCGAATCCTGGAGGAGGAGCATCAGGAGAGAATGGAGGTGCTGAATGGGACTGGGGTGATGGGATCGAGGGCCAAAAATGGCACTTGGTTCAGGGGATTGGACCAAAATGTTTGTGGCATTGGCTTAAAGAGTTGAGTCGGGGTCGGGACAAAAAAATGTCAGTGATAGAGTTAGAGTTGGGTCGGTTAAATCAGTCGTAAAAAACGCACCCAAAATGTCAAGAATCGGGGCAAGGACTTCGGGGTTGTTTGGGGCTTAACCCTAATTTTTAATAATAAAATCAAGCCTTTTTTTTTGTAGGTCAGTGCCAATGTGAAGGCTTTGGAGCACGACATTGAGCAAATACGTGAAGCAATTGATGAGGAAGTGTTGGGCAAGGAGGAGCTGTTGAAGCAGCTCAGCAAAGCCAAGGCCGAGGCGGCCCAATGGCGCGGCAAATTTGAGGGTACCAAAATAATTTGAAAAATTTCTTTTTTCTTTATATTACTGATTAGATTTACAATCCGTACCTATAATAAATTTACCTTCCTCTAATAAAGTCCTCCCGCTCCCTCTTTTTGAGGCACTGTTTAAAAGGCGGCAAAAAAAGGGGGGGTTCTAATATAGGAAGTACGATTTTCCCCCAAAAATTATTGTTGGCCCCCCTATTCATTCATCTCAAATCATTCACAGGCGAAGGCCTTGTTGCGGTGGATGAGTTGGAGGAGGAGCGAAGACGGCGAATGAACCGAAAGTTGGAAATCAGTGACCACCTTGCTGAACTTAACTCAAAAATAGCGGCAGTCGAGAAAACAAATTCGAAGGTGTCGCCAAACTTGGAAAATTATTTAGGGTTAGGGGTTTGGGATTGTGTGAAAAATGTCAAATCATGATCAGCAAGCCACCTGTAGAAACAATTTCTTTTATTTGAATTCCTGAATTTTCACACCTTTTTGTTGTTTCGGGTCAGGGGTTCCAATTAAAGATTGTGCCAACAACTCTAAGGAAATAAATTTATTTGAAAAATTTTCAAAATATGGCCTGGCAAAGGCGTAGCCAGATGAGGCTAGGGGGCTGTAGCCCTCCCCGAAACCTTCCTCCCGCCCTCCCATTAGCCCGCCCCTAAACGGAAATATGAAATTTTGGTTATTAATAATAACGAAATCGTATAAAATAGAAAAGCTCAAACATTTTTCTTAACAAATTTTATTAAAAAACTGTCGGCCCAAAAATCCATGACACCCTTATAGATTGACTTACTTTATTTAGCTTCCCCCCCTCTTCCCCCCCCCCTTCCCCGAAACTCATGATCTGGCTACGCCCTTGGGCATGAGAATGGCATAACCACCTGCTACAGTATTATTATCAAATTAATACTGCAACCAAGTGATATTAAAACCACTCTTTTATTTTCTTGAAGTTGTTGGCGGACGCGGAGGAGGCGCGTGCCGAGGCGGAACGTGCGCAGACCCAAATTTTGCAATGGCAGCAAAAGCAGGAGACACATGAACGCGTGCTGGACGACTGGCGGCGCCAATGTGACGAACTGAGCGGGCAAATTGAACGAACGCAGGACGAATGCCGTCGCAGTACCGCCGACGTAATAACAAATGCAATGCCATTAATTTGGCATTTTGCACCCACTCATTCCCTATATTAGAGATTCCACCCCTCTATAGAAAATTGGAAATAAAGTTTTCTTTAAGGAGAGCCTCACCACGTTTGAAGAGCCCTCCCCTCTAATAGTCCCCCTTCGAGGGGGTGGGGTTGACAAATATTGCTCCCCTGGGATTACTAATATAGCAAATACGGTATTTTAATTAATCAAAAGCAAGTAGTCATGCTTTTATTTCATTTAAAGTTATACTTTTAATATATTTTTTAACAATTCATTGCTAAAGGTTTACGCTTTGCAAAGTGCGTCAAGTTCGTTGGGTGAACAGGGCGAGGAGCTGCGTCGGGAGAACAAATCAATGGCACTCACGTTGCGCGACCTTCAAGTAAGCATTCATCTTGGTTTGGTGTTAAATTGGGTTGGTCCCTACCAGGCCCATATCCAGGGGGCGGGCGGAATTCCTCCCCCCTCCTCCCCCAAAATGTCTTTTCAAACTAATTCCCCCCCCCCCCCTCCCCCCCCCACCCACGAAAATTTTCCTGGATACGGGTAAATCCTCACAACTTCGGCACCCCGCTCAAATCCATCCCCGGTCGTCTTTGCCATCCCCGAAAAAATCGGAACATACTGCACAATTTATTGATTTATGAAGGACCAACAGAAAACAAACTTTTTTATTGGTTGGTCAATTTTTTTACAAAAACTCGCTGGTAATTATTTGTTGTTGCCTAATAAATTGGTTTATAAATGGGTGGATCCGGTCGTTCTCAATCTTTTCAATCTGTAATTTAGTTTTAAATCACAAGACTAGCGGATTACCGGGTCTTGCTCGGTCTCTACTGATATATATCCAATATAAAACTGTCATTCATTTTTTTTATTGTTGAATATGTTAAAAAAACAATTCAAATAAAAAGGAACAATTGTCGAGCGGTCAGCGCAATGTGCACGACGTGCAGAAGAAAATTCGTCAGTTGGAATTGGAGAAAGAGGAGCTGCAACATGCACTGGACGAAGCCGAGGCGGCGCTCGAAATTGAGGAGAGCAAAGTGCAACGACTGCAACTTGAAGTACGTACTGTTTCTGTTTTCGGGAAATCGAGACTCTCGAACACAGTCCCGTATCCAAGGGGGGGGGGAATTCCCGAAATGGAAAAAATACTTTCCTGGATACGGTGTTCTAACAGCACCAATGCCTGCACAATTTTTTGTTCGCTATTCGTATTTCCGGTGTGACCGGGAACCCGGCTGGCATTTTCTTTTTTTCGTCCCGGTTTCCGGTAAATTGGTGTGTGTGCTACGGGTTAAACCTGAGCAGGATTTTGGCCGGGTTTAGCCGGAACCAGGTTGGGGACAGGGATTAGGATTAATGCTCCATCGGGTTTTTGGCCAGGATTCAGGCAGCATTCTGACCGGGGTTCGACCTAAACCAGGTTTTTGGGCCGGGATTTAGTCTGTATTCCGTTTGGCATTAAACCGGACCGGAAACTTACCGCATTTTACAGGTTGGCCAAATTCGTGCCGAAATTGATCGCCGAGTGCGCGAAAAGGAGGAGGACTTTGAGAACACAATCAAAAACCACCAACGAGCCATCGAATCCATTCGCACTTCTCTGGAAAATGAACAACGTGGAAAACAGGCAATCATGCAGGTGGTTATTTTAATTTTAATTTTATATGTTAAAACCGATGAAAATTTTATTGAATTTAAATGTCAAAAAAAAAGTTGAAAAATGTTCGTAATTCCGTTGTTTCATTAATCTTGACTTTGTTTAAAAAGGGGGCTGATTTTCCTCCAAAAAATTGTCGGGTAAAAATCGCATTTATAATAATATTTAAACCAAAAAAAAATTTATTCAGTCCAAAAAAAAATTGGAGACCGACATCAACGACTTGGAGTTGGGTTTGGATATGGCGAATAAAACAAATATGGAGGCACAAAAAACGATCAAAAAGCTGATTGGCCAAGTGCAGGACCTTCAGCTTCAGGTGTGTGTTGAAGCCGACTCGCACGCCGCCCATTCATACCGATTACTGTATTTACTACCTTTATTAGAGACCCCTCTTGGGCGGGTTAGTAATGCGCCCTTACAACTCAAATACAGCCACCCCTTTAATGTAGCCTCCTTTTTGAGGGGGATCGCAAATATGTTTGCCAGGGATGGAACCGGATTCCGGATTTTTTTGGGGTCCGGAATTCCGTTTCTGGATTCTGGGCCTTTAAATGCTTTTGGGACTCACTGGAAACACATACTTTATCTTTATTATAATAATTAGGTGGAGGAGGAGCAGCGAAGACGGGAGGAGCAGCGCGAAAACTTTTTGATGAGTGAAAAGTGAGTGTGATCAGTAAGAAGCACACATTTCTATCTTTTTAAATTTTTTGTATAATTTTAAATTAATTTTGGGCGTAAGCGCTATACTTTGATGTCAGGAAAGCCAAATCTGGGTAACTTGTGAACTTACACTGAACTTTGCGCAAATCTAATCTTCCCCATACCATTCATCTACTGTCTTATAATAGTTTACTAGAAAGCAGATTGAAAATTTGAAAATATTTCTGAACATTTTCTCAAATTTTAATTAAATATTGTCGGTTGCCGGATGTTTCTACACCTTTGGACATATACCAAGATTTGGGGTCTAGGCATGGTGTACAATTACCATCCATGGGTAGTTCAAATACAAGTGAATGCGTGTAAAGAGTTGCGCACACGAATTTTTATTATTATCAATTTGGATGTTTTTTTACAATAATTCCTAATAATTATTATTTGAATTTTTGCCAGAAAATTGAACATTGTTTTGTCGGAGCGCGACGAGATTATCGTGCGCAAAGAGCAAATGGAGCGGGACAAGCAACGCGTTGAAGCCGAAGTGCAGGAGGAACGGGCACGCAAGACGGAGCTCCAAATGGACAACACGCAACTGAGTGCGGCACGACGCCAAGTTGAGGGCGACCTCCAATTGACAAAGGTATGGCACAAAAATAAATCGATTTTCTTATTTTTGAAATTTCAAAATTACAAATAAACAAATCTGTGATTGGCTGGCAATCCACTAAAAATAGCCAACCGTCGCATCATGCCCAAACTAAGATTTTTGGTTTGTCCCTAACTAATTATTCGAACAAATCCCTCCAAATTTTGGCCCATAAATTATTGTAAAAAATGGCTAAAATGTTTAAATGTGCTTTAATTTAAAGTCTGAGTTGGACAAAACACTGAATGAATTGAAAATGGCGGAAGAAGCGTCCAAGAAGGTGGGCGCCGACGTGGCACGGCTTCAGGAAGAGTTGCGCAATGAGCAACATCACAATGACCACGTGGAGCGACAAAAGCGAGGCTTGGACGCTCAATTGAAGGCAAAATTTAATTTAAAAAAATTAGATAAATACCGTATTTTCTCTAATAGTAGACCCAGAGTTCGATTTTTCAATTCACCGACTGGGGCTGGCAGCTTTTATTCGAGGGGAGGGGGATTCAAATTGAAGGGAACTTTTTATAGAGGAATGTGGAATTTTTGATTAAAATTCAATTGAACAAATACTTTGTAGGAAGCCAAAAAACATGTAGTTTTGAATACAAATTTTAGAAAATTAATTTATGTATAATTGTCAAACATTTTTTAAGCCGAAAAACTACATGATATGAAACCTGTATTAGAGCCTCTGGTGTCCTATTTTCAAGATTTCGCTTCCAAAAAGAGGGGGCGGGGGCAACCCGTATCCAGAAAAAATTTTTCGGGGGGATGGAAATTTTTTCCAGGCGGAATTGGACAACAAAAAATTATGCCTAAGCCTTTCTTGGCAAAAATATGTTTACACATATGATGTTGCTGTTCAACACATTGTCTCACCATGTTCGTTTTAAAGGAATTGCAACTGCGTCTTGACCAGGCGGAGGCGACCGCCCAGCGAATTGGCCAACGCACTGTTGACCAACTGCAGCAGCTGATCATGGCACGCAACCATGAGCTTGACCTGGAGCAGAAACGGCACAAGGAAGTGATGCGTCAGTTGAACAAGGTGTAAAAGACACGAACACGACCAGTGATGGAACCGGATGCTGGAATTCTGGACTTTGGGTCTGGAATTCCTGATAGGCCGGAATTTTCGAAACTATCAGGAATTTTTTAATGACCCCCGCGGTGACATTAGAGGAAAAAAAAGAATATTTCCAAAAATAGATGAGATTTTAAGCAATTCTTGACAAAAATGCATCCGCTCTAATAAAAACGCCTATAAAATTTTATAAAAAAAGAGAAAAATTAACATATTAGAAAAATGAGGCAAAATTTGAGAAATGCTTTCATTTTATCGATTGAAAAAATTCCAGGATTAGCGGTAAAGAAATACGTTTTAGATGATACCTACTTAACTTACTTTTATTTGTCCACATTCAGTCCGATCGCGAGTGCCGCGAATTCCAATTCCAAGTGGAGGAACAGAAGAAGAGTACGGACAAAATGCAGGCATTGATCGAGAAATTGCAGTCCAAGATCAAAGTGCACAAAAAGCAAATTGAGGAGGCGGTAAGGGTTTGAGCAACAAAAAAAGATGGCATAATCAATGAAACGAAAAAATGGCCACTCATTCGAACCTGGCGATAATAAAAAAAATCTGTAATCCCTCATATGGTCAGATGTCGAATAGAACAAAAAATATATATATATCGTGATTTCGGACCCAAAATGGTCAACCAGATGTCGAATAGAAAACAAATAAAAATTCGGGAGTCCGCAAGTCAAGTAAATGGTCACATATTTACCCATTTTTGGCTTTTTTGGCTGCCTTATCTTAATCTACGTGATTTATTACAAATATTTTTCGACATTCAAACCATTCTTTCGATCCTTTCGACATTTTTTATGTTGGAAGCCTTAAAAATATACCAGGTTGGCATAATTTCGCCCCATTTTTGCACAGGAGGAAGTGTCTTCGATGAACATGCAAAAGTATCGCCAAATCCAGTCCCAATTGGGCGAGGCGGAAGAGCGCGCGGATGAGGCAGAAAATTCGTTGATGCGTGTCCGTTCCAAGATCCGCGTCAACGCGGCACCGAACGCGTTCGGCACGATGCGTGCCGCGTCCTCTTCTGCGCTTATGCGTGCCGCCAGCGGAGGGATGATTATGAATGGACCCTCTAAATAAAACACCCTAAGAAATAAAGTTGAATATGATGCCTGATCAGTGACCAAATTAGCGATCGATACGTTTTTACTTATTTACTCATAATACTCAAATGGCCTTTTTATTTTTGAGTAAATTAATTTCTTTTCAAATTTAGATAATGTATTTAAATTGCGCAATAAAGTTGTGAAGGGAAATGTCAGGCATGAAAAAGGCGCCAAATAGGCAAAAAAAGTCCGCAAAATAGGCTTAAAAAATTTTAAACTGAATTTTCATACGCTAAACCCAAAATTTTAAATCAACAAAATTTCTTAAAAACCCAACTATGTTTTATTAAAAAAATTATACGTCGCAGTCAAATTACTGATAAATAGAAATTAATTGAAAAAAAATAATCATATACTTTTGTCATATCTTTTTTTTGATGACATTTTTAATATTAATTTCAAATATTGTGTAAAATCACATCACACTCCTCCGCTCGAATTAGCTGCAAAAGTCAAAGATTGTGTGGCTGATTCAATTGTGCTTTGAATATGCTTTTAACAATTTTAAATGTTAAACGACGACCTTTCCCATTTTAAATTGAAGCAGCAGCAAATTGTGTTCAACAAATGAATAAGCCTAAGCCCCATGAAGAGCAATAATTTTATGCACCCAAAATGTACAAAACTATCCAATTTTATTAAAGAATAAAATGCCAAAATTTGGTTTAGTCATTCGTTGATGGCGTTTTCTGACTAAATTAACATTTGTGTGAATGCATTGGTTTTTAATCTTATGGGCGCCTAAGACTGGTACTACTAAAACGAGTATTTAAGGCACATTGGCGGCCAAATAAATCAGAACATTCGCATTCATTCAAAATAATTTAATTTAAATATTAACACCGCATTTCCTTTAATAGAACCCCCCGGTGTTCATTTCTTTTATACTCCCTCTAGGCGTTGGTTCAATTTACAGGGGGGTTTCAATTATAGTAAGTGGTCCTATTTGAGGAATTACAGTACTCAAAACTAATTAATTTCACAAAAAATTACCGAAATAGTCCATTTCTTTATAAAAGGAATAAATTTCTAAAATAGTTTTTTAGTCAAAATGAATTTATTTTCATTGACTACATTGGTCGTCGGTTCCTTCATTTTTGTGGGAGCGCCGGCTTTATGCGACGTGGCGCCACCTCAACCGCCGCCACCGCAACCGCCACCACCACCTCCTCCGGGTCCGCCTCCAAAGCCACCCGGTCCACCACCGCCGAAGTACCAGCCCCCGGCACCACCCGCGCCGCCACCGGCACCTCCGGCACCGCCTCCCGGTCCACCGCCGCCACAGTACCCGCCTCCACCCTCATACCAATGTAAGTGCCAATGGAAATATTTGGACACACAAAAAAAACACCAAGACATTTTAGGCAAAGGTGACGGATTGCAGGCACCGGCATTCTGTGCATCAAATGTCTATTATTCGTGCACGGCAGGCAAGGCAACCAAGCTGAACTGCCCGAAAGGGCTCGTGTTCGACCAAGTGAACCAAGTGTGCAACTACCCGAAGGACTGCGGAAAGAAACCGCCGCCGTAAGACAATTTAAATTAAAGGAAAAATAGATTGAAATTTTGTAGAAAACCTCAGCCTCCAAAATACGGCGGAGGAAAGCATTATCTGAGAGGAAAACGCGACGTTCCTTACCCACCGCCAAGCTACGAAGTGCCACAGCCGCCAAGCTACGAGCCGCCCCCACCACCGCCTCCTCCGCCGCCTCCAAAATATGAACCAGCGCCTCCAAGCTACGAGCCACAGCCACCAAGCTATGAACCGCCGCCTCCAAGCTATGAACCACAGCCTCCAAGCTACGAGCCACAGCCTCCAAGCTACGAGCCACCACCGCCTCCTCCGCCTCCACCGCCCCCGCCGCCCCCACCACCGCCTCCAAAATATGAACCAGCGCCTCCAAGCTACGAGCCACAGCCTCCAAGCTACAAGCCACAGCCTCCAAGCTACGAGCCACAGCCTCCAAGCTACGAGCCACAGCCTCCAAGCTACGAGCCACAACCTCCAAGCTACGAGCCACAGCCTCCAAGCTACGAGCCACAGCCTCCAAGCTACGAAGCGCCACCTCCAAGCTACGAGCCACCACCGCCTCCGCCGCCTCCACCACCGCCCCCTCCGCCTCCGCCACCGCCTCCTCCGCCTCCAAAATATGAACCACCGCCTCCAAGCTACGAACCACCGCCTCCAAGCTATGAAGCACCACCTCCAAGCTACGAACCACCGCCTCCAAGCTATGAAGCACCACCTCCAAGCTACGAACCACCGCCTCCAAGCTATGAACCACAACCTCCAAGCTA
Organism: Heterodera carotae; assembly: GCA_024500135.1. Lineage (NCBI taxonomy): Eukaryota > Metazoa > Nematoda > Chromadorea > Rhabditida > Heteroderidae > Heterodera > Heterodera carotae. The sequence goes on from JAKKIK010000042.1 coordinate 41,485, forward strand.
CGGGCCACCACCGCCCCCGCCACCTCCGCCTCCCCCACCGCCGCCTCCTCCGCCTCCACCACCACCGCCTCCCCCACCGCCGCCGCCGCCGTATGCACCGCCGCCGTACGCGCCACCGCCCCCGAAGCCTCTATGAACACCAGCGAAATAAGAGAAATGGATGTGAAGCATTTGGATGATGAGAACGATTTAAAACAAAGAATAAATAAGAATGTGCAACTTTCAATTTGGATAAAGTTAAGTTAATCAATATGCGTTTGATGAGTGCGTTTGGTCTTAAATTGTCGGTATTTAGTCTTTTCCCCTTGGGTGAAATGTAATAAAATAAAGCCCGACAGAAGGAGATAGAGATCGGTTTTTTCAAATTTGCTTGTTAGCAGGATTGAAAAAAAAATGCAGGACAGGATCCACACATTAAACATCCTGATCGATTTCTATTTTAAGCCGAGCTTTTGCCGGGTTCAATTACCTAAATTTGCTTTAACATTTTTTGATGGCATTTATGTAATGACTCGGCCTGCACAGTCGCCAAAAAAACCTTATTTTAACGGTCACGATCCCAGTATTCGACCCCGGTACTCGGTATTTGACCCAGGAACCCGGGACTAGGTTCCGGCACATTCAACAAAATCTATCTCAAACGAGAAAAATTGCTAAATCGCTCCAAAAGATTTTAGCATCATATTGCGGATTAAATATGCATAAATATATTGATCATAAATTGAAGCGTTAAAAATCGGCAAGATGTGGTACAAAAAATAGAGGACCGCTTTTGCAATTTTCGAGTTGAAAAAAGCCCCCCCCCCCCCGCATTAAAGCCCCACTTTTGGGAGGGTTGAAAAATAGAGCCTCACCCTGTGGTAGAGCCCCCCTGTATCAAAGCCCCCTCTGAATTAAATTTTTTTTTAATATTAACAAAAATAAAAACAAAATTTAAATAAAATATCAAAAATCAAGGATAAACAATAAATAAACAAAAAAATAATTACTACCTTATTACTAAGTATAAATAGATCCCAAAAAAATCAAATACATACCAATTAAATTTAAAATAAATATCAAAAAAAAAGACAATGATATTCATAAATCTTCATCTTAAACCGGTTACTTAATTTAAATAGGTACCTTGTAAACAAAAATTACAAATTAAATTAATTACATAATACATAAAAAATAAAATAGGCAATAACTAAATTGTAAATATTCAAATTAATTTACCTTATTAATAAATAAAAATACAAAATAAAATTAAATAGTCAATTAATAGAGTTAGAGATTTTCAAATCCACAAGGCCGGGCCGAGTTGACTTTTTCAAAAACAGCAAGGTTCCGGGACCGGCCGCTCCCAACCTTGTAACCTTGTCAACCTTGTGTTTTAAATTTCCGGGCCCGGCACAAGGTTACAAGGTTGTAAAAAAAGATTTGAAAGTGCATATTTATGGATAAAAACTCTAAAATTCGCTTCAGGATCGGCCAGCTCCAAGGAGAGAAAGTCCTTAATTTATTTCCCGATGTCGTCGTCTTGGGACCGGGATTCTAAATGTTAAAATCATATCCAAGCAATGAATACAAAAAGAAAAATCAGACCTTTTTCATTTGTGCCTGTAATTAGTAGACATCCGACGCTTAACTGGTGGCGATTTCTCCGGCGGAGGAGAGATCAAGGGACGAATGTACTCGTCTGCTTCGCTTTGAAATTCCTCCAAATCGTCAATCACTCCCATGTTCCATTCTCCGAGCTCCTAATCCAAACTGTTACCTTAGCTCGAAAAGTTTCATGGTTTTCGATGAGCACTTTGTCCTTGAATCGCATATCCAAAAAAGTGGCAATTCCGTACTCTCTGAAATTTCATGTTACCAAGATCACAAGTAAATATATTTTACTTTAAATCCCAAAACGAAAAAACGTCGCTCAAATGCGTTGTACATCGTTGTCCTGATGGTTTCGACCGTTCGATTTCGAATTTTCATTTCGAATAATTATTCGTGCAGAGCCCTCGCTTGAGGAAGTACAAACGAAATTGGCTCTTCCGTGAACCGTTTTGTTGCTTCTTCTGCACACTTCAGGACTCCACCGACTGCTCCCACTCATCGTTTTTCAGCAAAAGATAAAATTCATTATGCTCGACGGCATACTGAGTGATCGGTGCTCTTTGTTCGATCAAACGCTCGCACATTGTGAGAGCGCTGTTCCAGCGCACACTGCCATCTAAGACAATCAATAAATATGGTTGAAAAAAGAAAATTAGGTGGAATAACCTGCAACAAACTATGTGCAGGGGCATCGATCAGCTTTTGCACTCTTCGCAATTCGCTGAAGGCGGTGTTGCTGTGTTTAAATCGCCCAACAATTTGCCGAGACTTTGACAAAAGATAGCTGATTGTGTCATCCTTTTTTAGTGCTTCCTGTACCACCAAATTCAGCAAATGGGCGCTGCATGGACAATTTGGCATCGTCAATATTAATTTGTCATTTTCGTCTCTTTCCACGAACGCCTGCGAATAAAAATTAATTCGATTTTTAAGGCGATGTTTTTTCCCGTGTGAGACTCTGTAAATTCCGTGATTGCCAAGACACGTGAAAACGCCTTCCAATTGGAAATGGAATGTGATGTCAGATTAAAAGAAAATGGATGTGATGTCAGACTAAAACAAAGTATGAAAAAATTTCTAAATGATTTTTTACCACAATAAATTGCACGTGCTTCCGCTCCAGCAGTCACTGGTTAGACCTAAGAAGTCGCATTTACTCAACTCTTTGTTGATTTTTGATTTGACACGATGATATACAATTGGCAAGGCGGTTTTCCTACTAGATTTTAAAAAACTGAACTCATTCTAACCGGTTAATTCATCTGTAAAACCAACCATTTTCACTTTTTGACTAGGAACAAAGCATGAAAAGTTTGGTCTTCCACAGCATTAAAAAAATATTTTTCTTCACCAAAAAATTGAAGAATTTCTTGTCCGTCGAGGAGAGCGACGCTGAAAAAACGGAACCATTTAATTCAAGATAAAATCGAAATTATAATCAGAAACCGGTCCACCACTGGATGACTGGAAGTCTGTCATTGACATTTGTCTCTGGTTGCTGCTGTCCTTCATCTTCATCTTTGATTCAAGTGCAGCAAGCTTCTCAGTGAATTCAGAGTTGCAATGAATGGCGTGAAGGTGTGTGTACAGTGTTTTGATCGTCCCTTTGGGAAGCTTGTACTCGTATTTGGGTTTCTCATTTACTTGACAATCCAGGCAAATTGCTTTAGCCTTTGAGTTTTTTTTAAATAGACCTATTTCCCAAATAAGGCTCATTTTCGTAAATATCTTAAACAAATTGTATTTGCTTTAGCATCCTTATATTGTCGGATTAGTAGATTTAAGGCAAGGGTAAAATATGAAGAGGAAAAAGAAATATAATCTTCAAATTTCATACTGAAATTGAAAAAGAATCAACTAAAATGAACTTGCCAAGATCATAATCTTGTAAAACCCGGCAAAATTTACCGTGCCGGGTTGACCAATTTCAAAAACAGCAAGGTTCCGGGCCGGCCGCTCCGAACCTTGTCAACCTTGTAACCTTGTCAACCTTGTATTTTCCAAAAATCACAAGGCCAGTTTGCTGGGCCTTGCAAAACAAAACCCGGTACCAGGGCCCGGCCTTGCTCTAACTCTATCAATTAACTAAAAATTTTAACTATTCGAATAAATTAAATAATTTACTTAATAGATAAAAAGGTATTCACACTAATCAAATAAATTTATAATTTAAATATTTAAATATGTATACCTGAAAAAACATTAATATTATATTAAAAAAAAGATGATTTAATTTAACAATTAGGTAGGTATCAGTGTGCCGAATCGTAATCGGAATCGGAATCGCAAATTCCGCCAAACAAAAGAGAGATTGTCAATGGCCGAGCGGTTTGTGTTGTAAGTTTCACTGTTGTGTCTTTTGTGGGTTCGAATCTCGCGTATTGTAAAAAATTTTTATGATCTTATAACTTTACCTTTTTTATGCATAGAAATAGAAATGAATGTTGAATTTCTCTAATATCTTTTCGACCTTTCAATTATATTTGGATTCAAAAAGCCCCTTATAAAATTTAAACATTAAAAATTGTATTATGAAAAATAGAGCCCCCGGGGGCTTTAATGCAGGAATTACGGTATTTGCTAAAAACGAGAAAATATTTGCGATTAAAAATGAGCAATTATTTCAAAAATTTATTCAAAATAATCTGCTTTTATTCATTTCAGTTTTCACCTACAAGATTAAATTTTCGCCCAAAAATGCTTAAAAGCGGCAAAATTTTCTTCAAAAATTTATTTCTGTTGCGCATGTGCTGTAAACAATTTTTGAATTTTGCAAAAATGGTGCACTTTTTTGATAGTGAAAAATTGATGGTGCCGCCGGGGAAATTTGGAATTTGAGTGAATTCGTTAACAAATTGGTCTCATTTTTGTGAAAATGTTTCCTTTTTTACAGCATCTGCAGGATTAATCTTGCGGATAAAAAAAATGAAAGATTTGCGGACAGAATCCTGCAAAATCCTGCACATGATCCGATTTTGTTCGTCTCCTCTGAAGGAGAAAAATTATATTTTTATTTATTTTTCCATATGTAAAATTGATACAATCAAAAAAAGCCTATCGAAACATTTGCCTTAACTTTCAATAAAAAAAATTTTTCATTGTACATTATTTGGTTCATTCATATTGATCATTGATCATCATCCGTTTCGCTCAGCATTTCAATTGTGTCATATGCTTCTTGCGCCATGTTGTCCAGCACGGCATTCACATTTTCAATGTCTATCAACAAATTAGCCGAGCTTTCGCCGGGTTCAATTACCAAAATTAGCTTTAACATATTTTTGATGGCACTTATTGACTCGTCTGACACAATTGTGCCATCATTGTTCGTCATTACCAATTTGTGTGCATTGTCGTTAAAAAAATGCCTAATTTTGACGTTCAATTGCTGAATGTGTTCTTCAATGGCTTTCAAAGCGCCCGCTGCTTGACGATGCTTAAATGTGCCTTTTTGTGCTTCATCCAAAATGGTTGTAAGCATTTTGCGATAATTTAGGTGCAAAACATTTGGTAAACCGCCGCCAATTTGTTCACCATTTTCCTCCTCCGCAAGAAATGGCATAAATTTCATTGTCTATAATTAAATTAATATTATGGTATTTAATTGTTTATGTGTAGATAATAGTTATTTATGCATAATTTTCTGCAGTGTGACATTTGTTAAGGCATGCGCTAGGGTTCCCCGATCCCCAACATTTTTGTACCTATTCTCCGGCATTCCACCCCAGGCACTCCCTGATTACCGACATGCCATCCCCGACATATTGTCCCCGATACCTCGGGGATGAACGCTAGTATAAGCATATTGAAATGCATTATTTTCTCGAATTTGGCACTTCGAATTAAGCATGTAAAAAACAATATTCTAGTTTAGCCTCTTATACCTTCTTAACGCTGATTCAGTATTTTTGAAAAATAGAGCCCCCTGGGGAACATTTTGACAGTGGCCTTTTTTTGGCCATGAATTTAAAAGCGAAGCGATAAACCAAGAAAAAGTTCATTTATTCAAGAAATAGCTTTGTTATGTGTTGCTTAATGGCCTAGCTTCAGTCTTAAGAATAGCTTAGAACACGGAACACAAGATGCCAAACTTGAAAATATTTAAATATTCATCGAAAAATTTAAATTGAACAAAACCTCAGGTTTGGGTAATTTAACTCGGCATAATGGGCATTCCATTTTGTCCGAATTTTCAAACCTTAATTTGATAGAATATTATTTGTTGTTGTTGTATGATTAGTTCATTGATTTACCATCTGCTTATACAATATGGGTGATACAAATGCTGAAATAAAAGTAAAATCAATCATTGGGTTAGCCAATTGCCATTTTTACATATATATTTTAACAAAAATCGCAGAGTTTTTTTTTTTTATTTTCAAATCCTGTAACCAAATTATCTATTCTAATATTTATTTTAGCCCATGAAACTCTTTTTAATGACTTTAAAATTTGCTTTGGTGAAACTTTGGAATTTTGGGTTTGGTGAATCAGCTGTCTCAATTTATTGAAATATGTAATAAAAAATGATTTTAATTAAACACTCATTTTTTCATTTGCCTACCGGTGCACTATTTGCAGTGCTTGGATGAATTTGCACAATTTGATCTTTTTCCAAATCAAACTTTGCCAAGCAAATTGGACATCCCTCAAGCAATTCGAATTGGCCATTTTGCCCCCCTTTTTTAAAATCAATAAATTCAAATATTTTCAAATTCATTTTTCCGAGCACTCCAACGTCATGAAGCTGTTGTTCATAATTGACATTCATCAAAGTGAAATGACCAACTGAGAACGACACATTCTGCCGTAGTAATTTGTTAATGAATTACGGGTTGTTTATCGGCAGGGTGAAATCCGAATTCCTAATGCCGGAACAAAACCCGAAAGGCTTAAGGCAAATTGGAGTCGCCTCAGGTAAACAAGGAGTACCTGTCGGTGATTTGGACCCCAAATAAGGGGCGTCGGAGAGGAAAACCTGATATAGGATTACGTATGTAGAGGCTAAGGTATGGTAATGGTCGAACCCTATCAAACAATTACCTCATTTAAATTTAGTAAAATTAATTATAGATTTTATGAAATTGAGTTGAGTATTTTTCTTATAAATACCGTGTCATGTTTTCAGGGTTTCGGGTAATTGTGGAGTCGTATTTTACAATTGTGTGGGATTTTCCGGAGTAGGATTTTCCCGTCGCCCGTATGGCTTTTCGGTGACCAGTAGGGTTGTCGGTTTGAAACCTAACCAAACCAAACCAAAAAACCGAGAAAATTCGGTTTCGGTTATCGGTTAACCGAAAGGGTCAGTTTCGGTTGGGTTTCGATTAAATGTTGGTGCCGCACAGTGTATCTTTAAAGGATATACGGCCAAAATATGTGTTAAAAAAAGCAAAATTAAAAAAATTACATTTGAATTTCCTTGTTCATGAATATCAATTTGATTAGTGCCCAAATGAATTTGTTTTAAGCGCCTGTTCGACAAAGCATTGAATGGATTTTCTTCAACAAATAATGCGCCAATTAAAAATGCATTTTCGTAATTTTTCATTGCGTCCATAGCAATGTTCTTTCGTACGCTTCCAATGGTGGCCAAATTGCCCAGATTTAATTCAAATGTCTTTCTAATGTTTGGTTTATAAATTGGTAATTTAATATGTCGAACGACGCCTGGACACGAAAAAAAGATTATTTAAGATGTAATTTATTTAAATTCTATGGTAGGGTTTAAATGTAGTAACTAAAATTCGGTATTTTTATTTTCTTACCATTCAAGATACCAAAATGAGATTTACCACCTAAAAAATCGCCTACTCTAAAAAAGATTAGACCTTCATTTGGATATGAAGAAGCAGATTTTGTGCGAATTGATAGCCGTAATTCAATTTTTTCTGGCCAACGAAATTCATTTTCAATTGCGTCAGCAAATTCAATTTGGCATTTTGTGCATTTTGATTCAAAATTTTTGTACACATAAGCGGTGTCTTCTGTCATTGTGATGCTTTTGAGTTGGTAACGCTTCGTCAACAACACAGAAACATCGGGCCATTTTGAAAAATGGATTTTCAATTTGAATTGTAACGCATTTATTGATGCTCCGCTGCCAATTGTAGCGCAACAACAAAAAACACAAAGAAAATTGATTATATGGTTGTACATATTCATCTTTATTAAAAAAATTTCTTCAAAAAAAAATCCTCGACATTTACCGAACTTGAGCCATCCTTTTGTTGAGTCCGAGCGTCTACCATTAGACAAAATGGAAGATGCTCGGACTGAACAAAAATGTTGGGGATTGAGTCGGGGTTGAGGCCAAAAATGACCTCTGGGGCCAATCACAAAAAAAAAACGACCCCAAAACGACGTAGAAAAAGACAAACGATATATTTTTTTGTCCTAACGACGGATTCAAACGACAAATGCCAAATTAGTCGTTTGTTGTTGGTAATTGTGATTGGCCCCTGCTGTGCCTGATCGAAGGTTGGGCGACCGTGACTCTAATAAAATGAATGACAGACATACTTTACTTTAAAATAAGGAAATAGGTCCTTTTCACATGTATTATTTGTGAATAATATGTGTAAAATAATATATTATGCTGGCAAAATTTACCATTTTATAAATTTATGAATATTCTTTTTGATATGATTATGAATTTTTTATTAATTAAAAATTTAAATGTATTTCTCATGTAAAATACCTAGGCATGTCCATTATAAATGGTGTTGGTGGATATTTTGCGAATGAAATGAAATGATGTAATTACTATTAAGTCATTTTATTGTTTTCCAATTCTTTGCATAATAATTGGTGATTTATTGCAAGTGGTGTAAAATGGAAGGGTGAGTTTGGCAGCATGAAAAAGAAAAAATAATACAACATTTACTCTAATAGACGCCATGGGGCGTCCTCGAGGGGGGGGGGCGTCAATAAGAAGGGGGCGTCAAATGTAGGAGAGAGCTGTCACAATTCGCCCAGGTTTACCCTTTTTCCCGAACTCTGAGGGATTATAGGGGGGACGAATTGGAATTATTAGACCCTTGACTCAAAGAGAAATATTAGACCCTTGACTCAAAGAGAAAATTGTCGGTATGTCACTTTATTGCTCTCGGAAGCGATGGAAAACGAACGGAAAAATAGGATATGAAAAAACGGGAGGACGATCGTCCGGGGGGGGGGGGGAGGATTTTCTTATCAGTCTGGGAAATCAGTGCGGGGATCAAGGGTGGATGTGTGGGATAGCGATGTGGTTTACTAATGGATCGGTGGGGGCGTGGGAAAGGGGACTTGTGGCAACAATTAAAACCTTCGCAGAATGCGACACTCCCGGCGGGCCAATGGGTGGGCAGGTTTCACGGGTAATAGACAACCGAGGGGTTCAATTCGGCAGCGGGGTTGACAAAGAAAAATGGAGGAATGCGGCAGGGTGGGGTCACAAATCGAATGCAATTCAGCGGCGTAGGCGTTGCAGGGGTGGCCATGTTCTTCCATTCTTGTCCCGTACCTCCGGTTGGCAACCACTGAAGCCGCCCCGATTCGTAGATGCGCGTGCGGGCAATGACCACCGCTGGGGTAGTGGGCTCGTGAGGGTCATCCAATTGCGACGGCAAGGAGTGTCGGTGGTTTAAGTGTGAGATATTGTTTTTCTGTTTTTCGTTGCCCGTGACCCCCAAAATCACCTCTATCGGCCGGTTCTCAGGCGGAGGAGCCAAGATGCGGGGTCTGTCGTTGTTCAAGTTAGAAATGGCGCGCGGCGGCAAGGCGTTCAAGGTCACTACGAAGGTTGGCGAAGGCGGAGGGTGGGACGGCGCCAACGGCTCGGAGGTCGAATTAGGTTCGCGGTGTAGAATTTGGATAGGTGGATTTTCGGAGGGCGTAGTGAATTTTGCCGGATTAGCGGCGATGATCAGATTAGGCGGTGCAATGTGACTCACGGTGGACGGGGTAATAGTGGGTGGTGGCAAGGAGGATTCCAGGGTGAGGGTCACAGTTGTCGTGGTTCCGGACGCGGACTCCAACTCAATTTCGCTCTCTGGTTCGGACGATAGGGGGGATCCGGCTGGTTCGGGAATTGGGTCCATTCTAAGGTGGGTTCGGATTAAATTTATTGTGGAAATGGTTAGTTGGGGATGCCGCTTTTGATTCATTTCTTTTTGAAATAAGATGAGGGAAACTTTCTTAAAGGAGCAATTTACGATTTTGAAACATGGAAAGGGGGGGGGGCTGTTGGGTTCCTTCAACGGCGCGGGGGGCTCGAACGTAAGACTAATTCCTGAACGGCGCTACGGATTTCGCCCAGTTCTATAGAGTCGGACGGAGCCGGGTCGGGGGGCGGGTCAGCGCGGGCGTAGTAGTGGCGATGAAGAAGAGACAATAATTTCAAAAGGATCAGAAGAATGGTGCAGCCAAGACAAACGAATAGTGGGATGATGAGGGAGGAGTACTCGTGGGATGTGTCGGCTTTTTCCAGGGAGGACGAAAGGGTATCAATACCAAAGTAGAGGGCTGAACTCAGTAAGATCGGCAACGAACTTTTGGCCAAGCCCTTTGGTGACACTTTAATGGGTCGGGCCTGTGGTGTGGTTGGAAAAAGTGCCACAACACAGACGATGACAAAAATAATGGTGGGGATGGCCGAAGGGGAGGGGGGGCGGCGAGGGGGTGTATGGATAACGATCGGTTGCTGTTGAGGGACAGGGGGGTCGGGGATATCCGGGTTCGGGTTCAGGGTGTAGCAATAACGAAAAACAGCAGAAACCCAGGATAGTCCGTAACGGGCTAGGATGACCGCGAGTACGAATGCGATTAGAAAGAAAGCGAAAAGATACCAGGGGTGACCCCGGGAGGGCACTTCGGAATGGTGGTGGAGGGCAAGGCCAAACGAAAAAAGGTTTCCCATTCGCAAGCGCAAGTTTGTTTAATTTTGTAATGTTGATTGGTAGTCGATTGGTAACAGTGAGTTGTATGAGGAGGGAATGCTTAATGGCTTTGCTTTATATGGGCGGGGGATAAGAAGGGCGGGCCATCGCGATTGCGATCAAGGATCGCACGCTACGGAAGCACAGGAATGTTGGTGTATTTGGTATGGGAAAGGGATGTACACTCGAAGTATGAGGGGTGAAAACATTACAATGCTAACGTGTTAGCGCCCGGGGGGTAAGGTGCCCAGTTCCATTTGCGTGGTTTCGTTGGTGGGGGCTCTCTATTCACTGTGCCCGGGATCGCATTATGCTGTAATTTTCCCGGGGGCTTCGGAGGTGCTTTTGCCCAGTTCCACTTAGGGGCACCATTATGTTTCTCCGATTGTGATGATGAGGAGTGGGTGGGGGCGGAAGTGGTGGGAAAGGGACGCACTTGATCATTGTCAGCATTACAGTGGGGTGCGACCAACGGTTGCTTGGTTAAAGCGGGGACGGCAAGGTGCTTCGCTTCATCTGATTGGCTCTCTTCGGTTGTTTCTAGGGGGTAAACGTGGTGAACTGATCTAGTGCTAATGTGGCCTGACAAAAATTTTAATTTGACGGTATGTGGTAAATTGGACTCAGTGTTTGTTATATCTAAGATAATTGCTAAAATCCAGAGTGAGCGAGGTAGGGTATCGGATTGGACGATCACAAGTTCGCCAATTCTTGGCCACCTTTTGTTAGAAATGTTGACTTTCTTAAATCTTTCTCTAAGTGACAACAAATAGTCATTTTTCCATTTTTTCCAGAATTTTTGGGTGTTGCGGGATTGGGTTTCCCACCTTTCGGTTAGCAATGATTGTGTGCTTGGTTTTGTAGTGAATGCGGGGTCGAGGGGGTCATCATTCAAAGCGGAGAATGGGAATGAGGGTTTGACACCTATAGGGCGAATAAAGTCGATGGGGCGTAATGGCCGAGGGTCGGCTGGGTCCGCAGAATCAAATGATATTGGCCTGGAGTTAATTACTGTTTCGATTTCGGCCAGAATTGTCAAAATGTTGTCGTGGGGGAAAACATGAGGAAGAAGGCCGGTTGAAAGGGCGCGTCGTAAATGGAATTTGATGTGGGACATAAACCTTTCATAATGCCCTCCTACCCATGCTGCGGCAGGGGGTCTGAATTTCCAATTTATTTGGTTAGTGAGGGTCAAAAATTTGCTAAATGTGATGAATGTGGGGGCATTATCGCAATGGATGGTGGATGGTTGACCATATTTTGCTTGGAATCGGCGGAATGCCATCAAGAATGTTGCTGCTGATTGGTCATGTACGAGGTCAAGCGAGAGAGCTCGGGTGGATAAGCAGACCCACACTAAAATCCAATATTTGGTCGTTTGCGGGTTGAGGAGGGTTTTATCGGATTTGGGAGGATAAGGGGTAAACAATTTAACGTGGACTGGGCCACAATAGTCCAATCCAACAGCGGTGAATGGGGGGGAAATTTGCACACGGGTTACGGGAAGTGGTGGGAATTTTGGGAGGTCAAATGGTAAAGCGGTGAATCGCCGACATGGGAGACATAATTTCTCGAGAATTCGGGCGACGGTTCTTCTCCCTTTGGGTATCCAAAATTGACGGCGAATTTGGGAGAGCGTGTGGAGGGCACTCGAATGATGGTTTAGGATATGCATTTCATACACTATTAGTTGGGTCAGATTTGATTTCGGGGACATAAAAATGGGTTCGGTGGCGGAGATGGGTAAGTTGCTTTTTCCCAATCGACCTCGTGCGCGTATAATGCCTTGAGGGTCCATAAAGAGACCAAGGGATTCATTTTCCTGTTCAGATGGAGGGAATTCAGTTTGCTCGTGTCTTACAATGAACATGAGGGAATGTCGGATTTCGGTTAGGGATACTGACAATGAACGATGATGGGGTTCGGGTATACTTTTGATCCGGGATAAAAATCGGTTGACGTAGGCTACCGATCGAAGCAATTTTGGAAGCCGCGAGAATCGGGTTAAATCAAAAATTGGTTCGGTCGACTGTTCTATGTGGAATGTGAAAATTGGGGTTGGAGAGACGGGTTTTGGTGGTCGCGAGAAATATTCGGCACTAGAGAAGGGTTTGATTTCGGAATTTGTTGGCCAATGTGCCGGGGGTAGTGAGAGCCAGACGGGTCCGGACCACCAAAGGTCAAGGGATTTAAGGGCATCAAGACAAGGGACACCTCTCGTTCCAATGTCGGCAGGATTTTCAATCCCTGGGAGATGACGGATTATTAAATTGGGTACAGATCGGATAGGTTTTAGGCGATTTTCTACAAAAATTTCGCGGATGGGAGAGTCGGCATTCAGCCAGGCAAGAACAATAGCTGAATCAGTCCACAAATTCAGTATAGGTTGGAGCTTTATGTTGGACAGTTGGGCTTGGACAAATGTAAGGGCACGAGAACCCATTTCCACTGCAATGAGTTCGAGGCGAGGGATGGTCAGGCGAATGCTTTTATGACTGGGTTTGACCTTAGTTTTGGCAAAAACAATAGTGGTTTTGGAGGAATTCGGGGGACAATTGACTTGTAGGAATACTGCCGTGCACATTGCAGAGTTTGAAGCATCGGTGAAGCAGTGAAGGCAGAAGGTATGTCCCGTTGTGATCGGTGACGAGAGGGGGCAACGGGGGATGAAAATAGTTTGTGTTTGTGACCACTGTTTTAGGTTGTCAGACCATGTCTTTATAAATTGTGGGGGGAGGGATTGATCCCAATCGCACCCCTCCTGACAAAGTGATTGGAGAAAAATTTTAAGTGGTAGGAGGACAGGGGATATAAGTCCAAGGGGGTCATAATTTGAGGGGATATAAGAAAGGATTGAGCGTCGGGTTGGTTCAAAGAGGGGCGGAGGGGGGGCTAAGCTCACTTTTAGTTCGTCCGAATCAGTTTTCCAACCAATCCCCAAAAAGGATTGTTCGGTACCGGGAAGTCTTCGGTCTGCGGCAAGATGAGAGAGGGCTTCGGGACAATTACTCACAAATTCGCGGAGGGGCATTCCGGCTTCGTAAAGGGTTGCAATGGCGTCTATGGATTTACTCCGTCCTTCAGAGGGGTTGTCTGCCGACAAGAGCAGATTGTCTACATAAATGTTAGTGATTATTTCCTGGGACAATGGGGAAGGATGTTTGGACAAATGATATTTGATTGTGGCGGCCAATAAAAAGGGTGAGCAGGTGAGGCCAAAGGATACCCTACAAAAGCGGTAAATTTGGACATTGGCTGTAGATAAGGGTTCGGAGGGTTTTTTAAGCCAAAGAAACCTCGTGCAATCACGATGTGCGGGGTGAACACTAACCTGGAGAAAGGCTTTTTCTATATCACACGTGATGGCTATTTTTGGGATACGGAAACGAAGGAGTAGCCCTACCAAGTCAGTAAGGATTATTGGCCCGGGATGAAGACAGTGGTTAAGGGGGATTTCCCTATTAGTGTGAGCGGAACCATCATAAACGATGCGCACTTTATTTTTGGCTGGGGTAAGCACGGGATGGTGGGGTAAATAATGTAGTGGAGGGGAAAATACTTGGGGCCGATGGACAGGTTCGATGACGCCACGCTCCAGTTGGTCTTGTATTATGCCGTCGTAGCGTTGGAGAAGGGATGGATCCTTGGAGAGGGTGGCCAGCACTGAACGGAGACGGCCCCAACAAAGTCCAAAGTTGGATGGGAGAGGGAGGGTGGAGGGTTCAGATTTGAAGGGAAATTTGATTTGGTAGCGGCCATGGACAAGTTCTATGTCATTATTGAATTGAACGAGGACGTCGTCATCATTAGGGGAAGATTGAGGGGAATCCTTAATGCCTATGCCTTCGAGGGTAAAGAAATCATGAGGTGGAGTGAGGAGGGGTTCTTGGGTGGAAAAATTAATGGTTTGTGTTGTGGAGGAATGGAGGGGAAGGAACGGCTTTCCGGCCACCAATGGGCCCAAAAGGGTCTGTATAACATGGTATCCCGTCGGGAGGCGCTTAACGGGTACGGGTTCTAAGTCATAGTAATAGTCACTGCCCAGTAAGATTACGGGAAAAACATTCCGGGCTTGGGGTACTAAATCGGTGAAAGAGAACAGTTCAGGAGTGAAAGGGACGTATGGGGTGGGTTGCGTTAGGTGGGGGGTGGTGTTTGCTCTAACCATCAAGGAACGTCCATTCATCAGTCGAATACCGAATTGGGTGGTGTACGTGGGTACAAATTTGCATTGGGGGTCACCGAAGGTCCCTAGACGAATTTTCGAAGGGGAGAGGACTAAATTCAACTGTTTTGCTTCACCCAGCTGAATGTATGTGTTAGTGCTGCCGTCATCGAGGAGCAGGATGCCTTCTCGGGACAATGAATGGTTGTTTGGGTTGAAGAAGGTGACCCGGACGCATTTGAGAAGAATGGGGAGAGGGTTATTTTGAACGTAAGACACCGTTGAGGAGTTGGTTTGGGAGTGGGGTTCCGTTTCGTCATTGGCAATGTTTGGGAATAAGGGGGTCGGAACAAGGCCGGGTATGACCACGTTATTAGGCATTCGTCTGGGATAAGTATGTATGGAATTGGTCTGGGCTGGTTCTATCGTGGACTGATTTGGGTCAGTGTCCGTACAGAATTGCTGCGGTGCTGGATGTGAGGATTGCGAATAATGGGTTTGGGGACGGTCTCGCAACGGTGGTTCAGGACAGAGTGCTCTGGGGTGGGGGCCCCGACAATTCGAGCAGCGAGATGGGTTGGGACATTGACTCGAAAAATGACCATTTTTGAGACATTTAAAACATCGGCGAAGGGTCTTGAGTCGGTCAGAACGGGACTTAGTATCGGGAAATTGTGGGCATAGGTTTGAAAAGTGTTGGGGGTTGTCACAAAAAAGACATGGCAGTTTGGGCCGAACGGAATTGTGGGATTGGGGCGGATTCTGGTTGGGGGTGGTCCCTTGAGTGGCGAAAGTAAGGGATGACACGGGGGGAGAGAATGAGTATTGCGGGGATGAAATCGGTTTAAATTTTGAGGAGGGAGTTGTCTTTTGAAGAGATTGGATTTGTTCTTTCCTTTTAAGGATGGCGCGTAATCGGTTTTTTAATTTGTCGGTCGACCACGCGTCGTCCGACTCTTTGGCCATAAAAATTTCATCTAAGACAAAGCGCGGGAGTCTTTCCTCAATTTCCATTTGAACCGCAACCGTATTATAGGGCAGGTTTTGTTGGGACATTTGTATGCAAAAACATTCAATTTGGTCGACAAGGGACCGTAATTCGTCGCAGAAGCTGTCTCCACTTCGGACCCGGGTGAATTTCCTTAGGGAATTATGCAGCGCGCGGGAGACTTCTTCGGGATTATCATAATGCTTTGACAATAAGTCGAGCGCAGACTGATAGGACGCGTCCGTGACCGGGAGGGAGCAAATCAGTGAAAAGGGGGGGCCCTGGAGACATTGTTTAAGATACGTAAATTTGATGGAGTCGGATAGGGGAAGGTCATGGACACCGGATTTGAAAGAATTCCAGAAGGATGTGTATTCGGTGCACTCGCCGGTAAATTTTGGGAGTTCGGTTTTCGGGAGGTGGATTAAAGAGGGGGCGGTTGGGGCGGGAGGATTTCGTGGCAAAGGATTTAGTTGGTCGTTGGGGCGGGCAGGCATGGCTGCTTCAAGGGCTCTTTGTTGACTACGAATAGTTTTTTGATACCGGCGTAGGTTCGCAATCGTTTGGGGGTAAGGCGTCTCTGCCACGAAATTATCATAAATCGGTGTGTCGGCGTTTCTCTCAGCTCCAGTCATGTTAGTCCTCAAGTTCATCCAACTGGCGCTGGCTTCGTTCAATGCCTCCAATGTGAGCATTATTTCGTTGTTCTCATCCTCGATGGATTTGAGGAGAGGGGTAATGGCATTTCGGAAACCGGTATCAGATTGACCAGGAGGACGGGCCGGGACGGGGAAAGTTTTGACATTGTTCAAAATTTCGCTGGCCTCGTCGACAAGCAGTTTGATTTGGGCTCGGTAATGAGAGGACATGCTTTAGGACTGTCTTGAAATTTGAGAATTGGGGGTTCCGGGATCGATTCGGTTTGTTTCCCGGCCGTTGTGTCACAATTCGCCCAGGTTTACCCTTTTTCCCGAACTCTGAGGGATTATAGGGGGGACGAATTGGAATTATTAGACCCTTGACTCAAAGAGAAATATTAGACCCTTGACTCAAAGAGAAAATTGTCGGTATGTCACTTTATTGCTCTCGGAAGCGATGGAAAACGAACGGAAAAATAGGATATGAAAAAACGGGAGGACGATCGTCCGGGGGGGGGGAGGATTTTCTTATCAGTCTGGGAAATCAGTGCGGGGATCAAGGGTGGATGTGTGGGATAGCGATGTGGTTTACTAATGGATCGGTGGGGGCGTGGGAAAGGGGACTTGTGGCAACAAT
This sequence comes from Heterodera carotae, assembly GCA_024500135.1. NCBI lineage: Eukaryota > Metazoa > Nematoda > Chromadorea > Rhabditida > Heteroderidae > Heterodera > Heterodera carotae. Next base: position 58,421 of record JAKKIK010000042.1, read on the forward strand.
TAAAACCTTCGCAGAATGCGACAGAGCTTATATGTTTCGCTCGGTCTATTTCAGATAATTTTTCCTATAATTCCACGAATGGGCACAAAAATAAGTGATTATTTCACCTTAACGAATAAAATTCTTTAAAATTTCAAGCTAATCTTTAATTTTGCCATAAAACGCTCCAGAAATAATTCAAACTGATCTTGACCGGAAAAGGCCACATTTCAATTCATTTTTCATAAAATCCTCTTATAGGGGACCCCTATTAATTTGAACCAAACCAGCATTCTCTAATAGAAGCCCAAATGGAAAAGAAGGCCAAAAATAATGGTTATTTAATTCAAAGCTAATTTTAAACATGATAAGGTGTTTGTTTTAATCCAGAAAATCGGGATTTTTGGCCCATTTTAACATTTTGGTTATTTACCGTATTCTATCTAATAGATGCCCCTCTTTATTTGACGCACCCCTTATAATTTAAGCGCGCCCTCATCGATGTGGTTTTGAAAATAGACGTCCTGGAGCATATTTTAGAGAAAATATGGTAATGCTGTATCATATCATGGTTCAGACATTTTATTAATTAATATTGGGCTCACCATCTGTTGCACGCGCGGTCAGACATTTAATTGATTAATGTGGACCCATTAAATCCCTCACAATCTTTCACATCCGTCGTCCTATTTCATATTCATTCCTTCGCTTCATTTTTAATTTTTTAATCCGCTTAAAATTGTCAAAATTTTCCTGCCGGTGCCTATCGGTAGCGGCAGGCCCCCTCCTCTCTCATAACAATTTATATTCTATGAGTCCAATGCCCAAAAAAATATTAGCAGTAATTAATTATTGGAAGGCTAAATTAGGTGTGAATTTTATTATTCATTGAAACTTTTTTGCAACCCAAAACCCGGTCTTTTTGGCGACCCGAAACCCGACCCGAGCTTTTTTCGATCGACCCGACCCGAAACCCGACCGATATTTTTGCCAACCCGACCCGAACTTTTTTTGGCCGACCCGACCCAAAACGATATTTTTCTCAACCCGGAACAACCCTGCTTGGCACCACTGGTTTTTTATGTCTGATGTCTTCATATTGCATGGGTTGGACATTTTATTGATTAATATTGGGACCTTTTTTCTCACAAATCTGTCGCATCCGCGGTCAGACATTCTATTGATTAGTACATGACCATTCATTCAATCATCAGTAATCTTTCGCATCCGTCCCATTCATTCGTTCCATTTCGTAATGCCCAATACGGGCAGTTTTTGGTCCCCTCACAATTTGACTTTTTTTTTTAAAATTATTTTTAAGGTTTTGCTTCTATTAATCTTTCTTTTTTTTTGAATATGGATTCATTCATTTATGTCCGACCATCCGCGTGAAGCTGAGCGCAATTTAAAGCAAATGTGAGTTGGTTAAAAAAGTGAATAATATAAAAAAATAATTTGTTTAAATAAGAAATTGGTTAACTTTTTATATATTTTAGGGTAATTTTAGAATTTGTATCCACTCTCTATATGGTATTGTCGGGGTCGCTGATCTCGAATCTGAACTCAGAATTGCGAAATTTCGAACCCTTTGACCCGTCCACTGAATTCTTTCGACTTCGAAAATTCTGTTCAGAATTAGGGAAACGACATTGGATGATATGGATGACGGATATGAGATCAGCGACACCGAAAATAATAAAATTATTTTTAAATGTCCCCATTTTTAATAATTTCAGCTACATTTGTGACGATGTTTGGTACAATGTTTTTGATTGTACTTCGCGTGCCGATCTCGGACTGAAAATTGCGACGATCAGTGCCCGTTTCGATGGATTGGTCGATAGACATTTGAGGGGCATCCGACGATGGACACTTGGACACATTGGATTTCGGCGTTCCATGGATGACAGTCGAGCAGTTGTGTGGAAGGGCGGCAATGTAAACAATGGCGTCTTTTTGGAGAATTCGGCACTTTTGGACGTGCCGCCGCCGTCCAATTTGACCGGCTTTCGAAAAATTGAAATTCGGTAAAATTTGCAAAAATTCCGTTCCAAAGGCACACGGACCAAATACCGTCTCGCCCAAAAAAACTTTTTAAGAGGGGATCACATTGACCAATCTGTCATTGCATTTCTGCATCGGATTTGCCATCTCTTCAACACTGTTGACACCACTTTAATGTTGCCAGATTATTCGCACGTTAGTAAATGGCGCCAAATCGTCACACATTTATGGCCTCTCATTGCGCGACGACTGCACCGATTGGTCTGTGATGAAAGCTCTTTTATTATCTCTGCAATGCGAGGACGGATATCTCCAACCGTTCTGCGGGATTGTGCCAATCTCCAGATTATCTTTACCGGCTTTGACTTTCCCAAAATGCCGGCCGACGATGGCATGGGAGCATCCGCGGGCCAAGCATTGGCCAAGTGGCTGCACACTGCGCGCAGTGATGGACGTCCAAAAGTGCTTAAATGCAAGGAATTATCAAAAAAGATTGCAACCAAATTGGAGGGATTAAAAATGGTAATTGAATTGGTGTTTTTATTTTGCTTGTCATTTATGCCGCCCATCCAAAAATAGACTAGAACAGAGGGGGCATCGAAATTTTACTGAAATAAGAACATTAAAGGTCAAAAAAAAAGATTTTGGGGTCCAAAATTTGGATGTGGGAGGGGGTTGCCAATAGTCGCCGCCAAGAAAATTTTAAAAATTAAACGAATTTGTTAACGAGAATTTTCTATAAGAGAGCAGAAATCGTTAAGAGGAATTGATCCGGCAGTGCTTTATGCACGGCCGGAAATTTTTTTTTGAATATTTTAGTGATCTTGTCAAGATTTTGCATATAAATTCGCTTAAAACCATTTTATTTCAAAAATAGCTATTCAGAATCAGAAATTTCTTTAGCATTCAAAAAACGAGCGCTTGGGCGCCGCTAGCAATTCTTACAAATAAAAACATTCAAATTTTGTAAGATTTGAACCCTCCAAATCAGAACATACAAATAAGAACAAATGCCACCTCTGCTAAAATCAGCATGATTTTGAAAAATGAGGCCAAATTTGAGAAATTCTAAATTATGGTTTTTTCGGTTGTAAAAAACTGGACTCTTTGGCTGGGTGTTTTCGAATTCCGGTCAAATCCCTAATAAAGACCCTATTAACTAATCATTTATTTTGAAGACATTCGTTAACGCCGAATCGCCTGTCAGTTACATCATTTGTGTGTGTATCTTCCTGCCGAATGTTGGCATTGAGCCGTTTGAACTCGAGAATGAGCGGAACCAAGAACGGATGACATATGAAAAAACTACTGGAATTGAACAATATTATGGATATTGGCTGCTGAAAAGGGGCCCAATTTTATGGGGCAAAAGCGAATGGGCGGAAAGTGAACGTCAAGCAAAAGCATCCGCTGTGGATTTATGGGAGGAAATGAATTTGATTCGTTGCGAAGACAACCGACCTCAACTCCATTCACACCCTGCTCAATGACCTCATGAAAAAGTGATTAAAAATGATTATGATCAAATGAATATTTGTGACTAAAATAAAATTATGGTAGACATTGTCGGGAATCATTCACCTTAAAGGCCAATAGCTCGTGGTTTTTCATGCTTTTGCAATATTCAATTTATATGGTGGGCAGGCTTATATTATGCAATACACGCACCAATTCAAAAATGGTCTCGGTTTGAAAAAATATTCTTTAAATCAATTTTTGCTTAAAATAAGAAAGAAAATTAAAAAGTTGGAAAATTAAAAAAAAGGCTTACAACACCTCCGATTCCCAGGACGTCTCCGTTCCAAGTACTAAGGAGGCCCAACGTTGCTTAACTTGCCAGATCGGACGGGATGGCGTGCTTTCAACGTGGTATGGTCGTAAGCGAAAGAGTTCTTTAGCGAGATCAGTAAAAGAAATATTAAAAGGCAAATTTTATTTGTAAATTGTGCCAAAAATGGAATTTAGAAATGCCAGACCGAATATCCCTGAGATAATT
>JAKKIK010000043.1:0-61126 GCA_024500135.1 Heterodera carotae
CGTGGGAACTCTTTCTGATTATACCTAGGTAGCGAAGCTCAATAAGCGCAAAGCGCTTTTAAAACAGCACCCATGCATGCCTACACCCGCTAGTTTACACCTTATATGAGCAGAAGTGGAAGATGAATGAGATTAAACATTTTAGATACCACCAAATTCCCTTTGCTTCAAAAAATCAGTGACATTCCCTTTTTGAAACAATTCGATAATATCTTTCTTCAAAATGATTCCGTCAAAAAATAAAATTCGAAATGAAGGACACGTAGTTGGCGCCTTGGAAGGGCGGCATAATCAATGTCTAGCAATTTTGAAGTTGTCCGATAATTAAGTCTCATACTGTATATCTAGCGGCTATTATAATTTAAATTTCCATTATTGGCATTTTGTTTTTGAATTGGAAATCGAGATTGGATTGGTTTCTGTTTTGCTTTACTCTTATTGAATTGAATCCAATTCCTTTATTTTGGTTCGAAAAAACCCAAAATGGCTTCTGTCGATGCCGCATTCATTGATTCACGATTAAGCAATTTGGTGGTAGAAAAGTTTGATGATGGAAGCGATTCTGATTACCAAGGGCAAGAGGGAAGTGGCAGTGATTACGAGGAATTGGCTGATGATTGTGAAGATTTCTTTGGAGGTATGAAGCACTTACAAAGACAGGTGGTCATTTCTTTTACTTTTAGATTTAACGAAGAATTTCACTTCTGCCAACTTGCTGAATTACAGGGTAATTTAGCATTTATTTTGCTCTTTTTTTTTGCTTTAATTGCAAATTATTTATTTGAAAATTAATGTCAAATTTCTTTTTAGCCAAATAGACAAACGTCGAGCGTTGATTCAACACATACAGCTGCTGCATTACGGACGCAGGCATTGCGCAGCGGTGAAGCATTTATCCAGTCGCATATAAACCAAAATGACGGCGGAAAGCAAAAACGGAGGGACAGAGACCGATCAGACAGAGCAACGGTAAAAATATCATCGATGTAAAAACAAAATACTTTAAAAAAAAATTAGGTCGAGCAAGTGCTTGACCCTCGGACACGTCTCGTTCTTTTTCAACTTATCCAACGAGGTTTGATCGAAAGAATGGAAGGCTGTGTTAGCACAGGGAAGGAAGCAAATGTTTACCGTGGAGTCACGAAAAGCGGAAGTTTAGCAGTCAAAGTTTACAAGACCAGCATTTTGACCTTCAAGGACAGGGACCGATATGTAGCCGGTGAATTTCGGTATATTGTATTTGTACCTGCTATAGAAACCAGTAACTTTTTTAACTTTTTATAGTTATCGCTCTGGTTATTGTCGCCATAATCCGCGCAAAATGGTCGCCGTTTGGGCTGAAAAAGAAGTTAGAAATTTGCAAAGGATGTTTCTCGCAGGGCTTCCGGTGCCGAAACCCGTGCTTTTAAAGGTTAAAAAGGAATTTTTTGTGGCTTCTTTCTTCACTTGACACCTTAAGGGAAATGTTTTGGTAATGGAATTTATTGGTGAGGACGGATATGCTGCGCCGTTGCTGAAAAATGTTGAACACTTGAGTCCCGAGGAAGCCGATAGACTGTACTCGGATTGTGTTCACATTATGCGTGTTATGTACAGAAAATGTCGCCTTGTCCATGCCGGTCGCCGAATCTGTCGTCGTTTTATTCATTTAAATAATTTCAGATTTATCCGAATACAATATTCTCGTCCACAATCAACAGCTTGTTATCATCGATGTGTCCCAATCGGTCGAACATGACCATCCCCATTCATTGGAGTTTCTCAGAATGGACATCGCGAATGTTACCCGCTTTTTTAAAAGTAAGGGGGCTGCTGTGCTTGGAATGAAACGTCTTTTTGAGGTAACTGTGGCTCTTTGATTCTCCGTTTTATTGTACAATAATTTTTACTTGACATTGCAGGCGATCGTTGACCCATTAATTGATGATTTGGCGTTTGAGCAAATTTTGCAAAACGAACGAATTGATGGTCCACTTCCGGACGATTCACTTTTCATGAGCGCATATATTCCTCACAAACTCGACAGCATTGCGCATTATGAACGGGACCACGAGATGGAGAGAAAGGGAATCGAAGTGAACAATCCGTACCAAAAAACAATTGGGCGAACGATGAACACGGACGATTTGGAAAATTCTTTGACCGACGGTTTGTGTAATTTTATCTAATTTTGTTTTTAGCTATTTTATTTTAGAAAATGACGAGGAAGACCAGCTTTCGGTATTGCATAGCTCGGAGAGTGGGAAGTTAAGCCAAACGTCATCCAAATCGGATGAAGATGCAGACCAAGAAAGTGATGTTTCGGATGAGGAGGAAACCGACGAAAAACAAATTCATGGCAAACAGAGCAAAAGGGCTGTCCACCAAAAATATCTCCGTGTCAGAGGGGAGTCGCCGGGTGCAAGAAAAGCGCGAAAAGAGGTCGTTAAAGACGACAAGAGGGAGAAACGAGCAGTCAAAGTGCCAAAAAAGGTCAAAAAGAGGAAGGAAAAGCTCAAGAAAATGGGCAAATAAATAATGGACTGTCGGTCGGCGTTATTTGCTGTTTGGGTGATCGGTGATGCACATTTTTTTTGTTACTTTGCTAATTTCTAAGACACATTTGTTGATTGTTCGTTCTTACGGTATTAAATAAAATGGCACTTCTTTTTCTCGGTTTGCTTTGTAACTTATTCAATTTTTATTGAATTCTCTTCATTTTTTTCACAATATTTCGTTTTAGGTGTCAATTTGACAGTTATGGACGGTGGCGTGACGAGAAGCTTGTACATTGGGCGAGATAAAACCTCGGAAGTGCTGAAGCGGAGGGAAGCCGTTGAGAGGGAACTTCAGGCAAAGTTAGTTGAAATAGTTTGTAAAACTATTTTTTTTTGTTGCGACACAACCCATTTACCTGCTGGTCATTTAGACGTGAGGCCAAAATTCGCGATCAAAGTGAACGAATGGCGCGCGCGGCACAGCTAAAAGAGATCGAACTACGAGATCGAATGCGACAGAGAAATCAGCGGGACTTAGAGAGACAGAAGGCGTTGTTGGACAGACGATGTGCACAGATGGAACAACTGAATGCGAGGAAAACGGTGCGATTTTCAATCGTTGAATTAATTAGGAGAGAGTGGTGGGGAGGCGAACGGTGGGTGACAAAGTGTTTTTTTCTGTTCAGGAACTTCTTAAGCGTGCCCATCAGAGTGCGTCTCGCATTGCCACTTTGAATCAGGCGAAGAAGCCCATTTATGCGTTTGGGAGTAGCACCCCACGGGAGTTGGCTTTTTTGGAGAGCCTTAAGCAGCAGCAGCGCGTCAATGGCCCGAGGGGTTCTCCCGTGTCTGTGCGCGGTTCTACTCCGTCGCTTGCGCAGGTCACTTATTTCGTGTTCGGAAAATGCGTCACGATATCGCACCGATAAAATGTCGATAAATTGATCTGTAACGACAAAATATTTTTAAACAATTGCACTTATGTAAAAGATCGATCGGCGATTGTGTTAGGCAAAAACATTTTTTTACAGGTCATTCTAGGGTCATTGACGTTTGAAGATGGGTAGCTAATATAGTACTTGTATATAGATTTATTCGATCTTCACAAAATGGATGTTTTGGCGCTTTCAGGGACCATCTAATACCGCACCTACAACTTCGCGCTTTCAAAACCGGCCGACCGACGGACTTTTAATTGGAGCACCAGCTATGACTCGCAGCGTTTTTGGCACCTTGGAAAATGGCATCGGAACAACGCCAAACCGACAAAAAAGTTGGAACAAACAATCCAACCAGCCGAACCTAAAGCAGACGCCGAGTTCCATTAAAAAACAGCGAAAGATGGTCGTCGAAGGAATGGCTGCAAAACAGCTCAATAATGCTACAATGACACAATCCCTTTACGCACAAAGCTCTCCGAGAGTTACCGCAGCAAAAGGCAAGCAAGCAAATGCTGGGCAATCAATCCGACGAAATGATAATCCCCCTCCCTGAATTGGTAAAATAAAACACAAAACTATTGTTTATCTTAGCGAATGTGGAAAAGGTGCCTGCGGCAAAGCCAACGCCGACGAAGAGACTGATGCAGACCAAACCGCCTTCTAACAATAAGCCGAATATTTGGGCTAACAAGTAATTGAAGTATTATTTTTACGTCTCAAATAACTTATTTTAAGTGCATCAAATGTCCAAAAGACAAAAACTGCGGCTGAACAGCGACCATTGCCCGTAATTCGTCCAAAAAAGGCTCAACAAAACCAGCCAAGCCCAGCGAAAGAGGATTATGGGATAATTGGGCCGGTGGCCAATGCAGGTCAAGTGCAAGCAATGATACCAGAACAGCTTAGCCAAGAGGAAATTACTCTTATTGCTCCAAGTCATGGTGACGACAAGGAACAATTTGGGAACGGAATGTGCGGCGAGTCAAATCGACGCGGAGAGGGAGAACGGTTGCCAGCAGCGGCAAACATTGAAATGGATCAGCCGACACCGCAGGAGGCTGCTTTGGTTGAGGAGCCTGTGCAAGGCGAAGAAAATGACGACAAGAAAATGGTGCCAAATATATTGAGAGAGTGTATTCCATCCTTCCATTTTACATAACTCTCTTTTAAGCCTGCTGCAAACACTCAAATAACTTTGTTTGATGAACTTCATCATGATACTACTAATGGCCACGACGGGAATGAAAAACAGTCGGACAAAAAGGAATCACTTTCTTACGATGCATCCAACATTTCTTACAACACTGTCCCAGAGAATTTTTCTGCTACGGAGGTTTTAATACCGCCCTTTTTCATTCAAACAGATGCCTGTCACCATTTTCAGACTGAGAAGAAGGAATCCTTTTCTTTCGACGCAACTGCTACCATAACTTCTTACAACACTGTCCCAGAGAATTCCTCTTCAGATGAGGTTTTTGCATACCACCATTTTCAGGAGACATTTGTTAAAACCAACAATTTGATATTTTTGGACTCGATGACCGGGCGGAGTAAGACACAGATTCAAACTTGTAAGCTTCAGGTGTCGCTGCTTGAGCACGCTCCGTTGGCGGAGAGTGAACCAGTGATAATGTCTCCGCCGTCGACCACTCCTCCGCCCGTTCTCATCGCCCTTCCCAGCCAGGGAGACATCGAGGAGCGTCGTCGTCGCATCAATGAAATCCTCGCGCTCACTCGTCAGGAAGGCGGAGGACTGCCAAACGCGGCGAGCAACGGAACCAAAAATGTTAGCGGAATAATTGCTGAAATAACATAATTTTTGATCAATCATTGAGGTGAACAGCGGAAGTTCTGCTCCCTTTGTGCCGCTGTCATTGCCAACTTTGGCTTCGAATTCACTGCTTCCCAAAAGGGACGGCTCCGCGTTGGCCCAAGTGAACGAAAATATTCATTTTCTTTAACAGCATGATTTAAGGACATTCTTGCGAAACACGGACGAAAGTTTCAAAAGCAGCAGAAGGACAGTGAAATGACAGCAACGGATAATTCTCAACCGAATTTCCTATCGAAACAGCAACCGACGGATAATGCCAATGCATTAGCCGAACGTACATTTCATATGGAAACAACTAGGGCCGACAAAGAACAATTCGCTCTTCCTGGAGAAGTAAGCAAAATAGAACAGCTCATTTCCCACTTAAAATTCCACCCCCCCCCCCCACCGATCGAAGGACGAATAAACTTGAATTATAGTTATCTCAATAATTTCTTGGCTTTTTCATTTGATTCCTATTGTCACGAGTCTCCCAATTTTGAAGGTGCTTTCTGCTACTGCCGACCAATTTACGCGTGCAACATCAATGACCATCTTCTCGAAGAATGCGGAAGAACGTGATGAGCATGTCCTTTTGAAGCAGCATCAGAGTCCTCCGGACGATCCATCGACCAATGGCCACAAAATCAATGGAAAGGAATTTCATCCTCCGGAGCCGACAGCAAACGCGCCGCAGGTAAACCGTAGAAATGAGCGACGAGGAATAATGATCCATTATCCTTAGACGTCCTAAGTCTGCCCACCGATGCGCCTTGCCATTCTTTTCCATTACAATTCGCGCTTCACCCTTCTGACCTTAAAGGACCGCCGCCATGTAATCTCAAAGCAATGCCTATTGATTATTATACATATTATATGACTTTGTCTGTAACCCCTTCCCATTCACGTGACCTTTTCTGGTCAGTTCGTATATATTACTCTATACCTTAACTTAACCCTTTTTTAATTAGTTTTTGACGCTATTTTTGCCTATTTTTGTTGCTTTCTGGGAAAATTTAAAAAATAATTGGATAAATTTTAGCCTTATTCTTCTCATTGCCAGTCATTTTGTGTTGCCGTCCCTATGTTTACAGTAGCAAATCACAGCTCAATCCTTAATCGATAATTCGGTTTTATACATTCTCTCTTTGATCAAAGGCTCGGCATTTTTGCTGCCTCTCCTGCTAATTATTTTTGGGATGTCAGACGGAAAAGCTTTCTTCTTTAGTCCTTTAATATGATTTTACACGACCTAAAAGCAGCCTATCGGAATTCTATTGTGTTTTTAATGATGCTCAAGTCTGCTATTTTTATGGTTCTTTTTCTGAGTTTGCGGTTTCAATTCTCATTTATCATGGGATTTCTTGAGCGTCATTAATAACGAACCCATCAACAACTCATCCCATTTGTCTCTCGAAAAACAAAGCTACTTAGCAAAACATCAAAGCATCGCTTTACATAAGCTTTCTTTTTTTTTTGTTGCTTCTGATAAACATATTTTTAACAAACAGTAATTTATAAAACAGGTTCAAAGTACTAACAATTTGTTTGAACATAATAAAAAACAAACTTCATTTAAAATTAGTGTTTTAAGGGAAACAAAGATGGAAGGGAAAAATAATCTCATGTACAAAAGTGAATAAAGCTTCAAAATATATTGACTTGACATTTGTGACTAAAAGAAATGCCCAAAATATACCGGAATTACAATCGCCCAATCAGTTGTCGAAATAATCCACACGGGCCCCATTCTCGAATTTGTCTTCTGCAATTAGTTGGATCAACCGCCTAACGGTCTCTTCAGGTTTTAGCAATTTCCTGTGCAAATTGCTGTCATGTCGTCGATTGGCGAAAACTTCACGAACCGACGAATCGTATGTTCTGAAACATAAGTGAGGTTACACCGACGACTTTACATGCAATGCCTTGCCATGTCATTCAGGCAGTGCGACCTTACAATTATTTCTTGGGCTTAAAGTAAACGCACTTTTCTCTCACTTCCACGTGCATTTCGGTGTCCACCGGACCAGGAGCATAATTAAGAACACGGCATTTGGGATGTTCAGCGGCAAATGCTCGGAAATAGGCTTCTCTGGCAGCTTTACCGACCGAATATTGTGTGAATGAGGGATAAGCCTTGACGGAGAGCAGCGAAGTTACATTGACAATAAACAGACGAGTGGGCTAAACTGGCATGTAAACTTTCAAATGCTCATTGTGCCGTCACCTCTTCCTTCTTCAGGGCCTCGTAGATTTCGTTGTTTAACATAATAGCGGACACCAAATTCATCTGCAAATATTCATGCCATTGCCTCTCATCGCTAAGCTCCGACGACTTTTTGGCCATTTCGCCAACAGTGCCGGCGTTGTGGAAGATCAAACAGAGATCAAATGGGCCACTTTCTGAATGGAAGCGGCTTAACTGTTCGACAGAGTAAAAGCACCTTCCCACGTCTTTATTCGGCTGCTAACGCTGCCGAGCACAAATGGCTGCAATGCCAAATCGGCAAAAAGAAGCTCAACGGTGGCCGAGGGATTTCTGCAATGTCAGATTTAGAAAGGGAAATAGGGAAAGTTCGAACTCCTTGACGAGTTGGCCCTCCACCGCCTCAAGCGCTTGTTTGCTGCGAGCCATAAGAACGAAAACGCACTTGGACGTCGTAAAATGTTTGGCCACTTGGGTAGCCAATTCTCGTCCAATCCCACGGCTTGCGCCCGTCACAACAACGAGCACTTTCTTAGCATTCAATTTACCAATTGAAGCCAACATCACTAAGGCCAAAACATGAATCATTATATAAAAAAAACTAGATATATTTGATGGCATTGTCGAACAGAATTGGCGGAAAAAAGATATCTTTCCCATCATCTCTCACATTTATACAATTTATAGCATTCAAAACTTTGACAAATTATGCGAAACAAAAAATGTTCACAGATTTACAGAAAAGATTTACAGAAAATTAAATTTAAAGCCCATATAAAAAACTGGCGATAAAAAGTTCAATTTTGGTTAAAGAGTATCACAGTTGAGGATCTTAAGAGAATGATAACAAGCCTTTCAATATACAAAATATAGAGCCTAAATTCGGTTCAGTTATTTGGCATCAGTCCGTTCTCTGCTGCCCCAAAACAATGTCAATTACGTTCTGTCTGTTCGCATCGCACATTTGCGAATAGTAATAGCGCGAAGCCGAGTTGACACCGTCCCTTACCATGCCAGTCAATTTACGTTGTCCGTTCCGCGTTATGTCCCCTTTGAGGGCATTTGTGCCGGTATACTTCAAAACAAAGAAATGTTTAGATAATGTAAAAACAGAGAACGACCACCTGCTTGGAGATAAAGTCGCCGTGGTCGGCCCACATTTGCTGCAGAAGGTGAATCAGCGGTTTCGGTGCTTCCGAAATGGGCTCGACAATGCCAAGCTTACGACACTGAGTCAGACAGACCATCAACGCAATTGCACTTTGGACAACATTCGTACGATCCAAACAGTCGACGCAATTCTTAAAAATATACTAGTAAAGCAAAACTGAAACATTAAAGAAAAAATTTCACTTAATAAAAAAAATTGTGAGAATAGGCACAAAAAAGGCTCGAAAAAGATTGAGACAAATGTCTCATTTTACCCAAGCGGGTTATGTGAGTCAATATTTTTAGTAAACGAAATTCGAAATTTTAATTCACTTCCGAAATATCGAACTCTTTAAAAAATGAAAAGCGCTAAAGTTAAATTAAAATAAAATCAGCGAAACCTGGGAAATATTGTAGCTTAAGTAATCGTTAAGGTCTCATTTATAAATTCTGCGTAGCTTTCGAATGTTATAAAAGAAGGAGTTCAACATAACAAACACACCCCAAAAATGGTCGCTTATTTTAAAGAAAATTTGCCGTTTACCGTCCGAACAATTCCTTTCTGACGTAAAACCATTTGTCCCGCTTTGTCAACCCAGCAAAAGCCAATGGATGAGACGTCCTTCTCCAACGAGGCCATTAGCTGGCTCAACTAAATTTTAATCTCTTTGAAATCCAAAGAAAAGCCTAAAAGCCTTGTGATGTCCTCGGTTCCCACAAATGCGATGGAAGTCAAAAGAATGGTAAAAGACGTCAGAACAGTTCATGGACAATACATGCTAAGTAAAATTGAATACAAAAGAATTACATAGAAGACAATAGCATTTGTTAATCTTTGAAAATACCTTTCTAACCCAAAATTTAAATTAAAAGACAATTTGCACTTTTCAATTCACCTGCCAATACGCCTCACCAAGAGAGGCTTCTTTCCCCAATTGGTCAACCAGATTCACCAACACAAGGGGAGTTCCGTAAACGGAGACCAAATGATTTGTATGTGAAGCAAAAATTGGCAGCGAAATGTCCAACGGTCGGTCGATAACCAACGGAGGCTTAAGCTGAAATCCCTTTTGACTCCAGAACACCGGAACAGAACCACGACACTGAAAAGGGAAAATGACAAAGAGAGTAAAAAAAGGAAAGGACCTGAACAAATGAAAGACAGTGACCGAACACGCAAATGATGAACTCAGTCTCCACAAAATTGGCAACATCTCCATTCTCATCAATACCTCTTCGCAGGTAACGGACACCCGCCCGTTTTACTGAACGTCTCGATATAAGTGTTATATGTGCTCGAATATCCGCGTCGAACGCAATTGATTTATGGTCAACAAATCCGTAAATTAGCGGAGTTATCCATTCTTTAAACGCAGGAATAGGTGTCCCGTCGTTGACGAACATTTCCTTTAACATGTCCTTATTCCAGAAAAAGCGGTCGTCCGCAGCGCCGGACGATAAACAAGCGCTAAAATAAGCAAATAGAACTAATAAAAGACAAAAAAACGAACCTTTGCAAAGTTTTAGTTATGTCGAAATTATGTGAGAAATAAAAACTCTTCGGTTGATTGAAAAAGGCAACCTTAAAATATAAGATGCATTTGAAGTGATTTGGGAGAACGCAGATTAAACATACAATTTCATCGATGAGTTTGGGCGAAGTCGGCATATTTTTGATGGGCACTTTATGTAAAACAAGCTTCAGCAAATTTTTCGGTCGATTTTTGAGCCGTTCAAAATTATCAAATAAAGGAATATCGAACAACTTTTTGTGAATCATTCCATCAGTTAACACAGGCAATGCACAAATTCTCTCAACTCGCGTAAGGGAAGCATTGACCGTTTCAATTTTAGCTAACTCAGAGCATTCGGTGACAAGGAGAAGGTATGAAATGTCATCAACGACAATTTTTCCTTAAAATTTAAAATTCGGAATAACATAAAAATGCTGTCCACAAACCTAAAAATGCGAAAACATCGCCCAATAGCTCAAAGTCTTCAAGTGCAGCAAGATCTAAATTATATTTTCAAGAAAAAAACAAACGAAAAATGAACCGCTGTGGTTAAACACTGAAAGATTCGCTGTGTTTCTGCAACATTTCAGAATTGTTTTCACCGATTTGATAAAATAATGGTCATCAGTTGCCAGAAGTTGCATAAATTTGTAAAAATTGAAAAATAAATAATATAAAATGTAATAAAAATGAATTCGCGAATCCTTAAAAAAATAAAAATTATTTAGGGATTTGATTGGATTTCATTTTATGCTTCAATTTGTCAATAGTTTTTGCATGTGTCCGCCTAAGGCTTCATTCATTCATTCATTGTCGGTTTTTCGCTTTCTTTCTCTCGTCCTTTCGTGTCACTTACATTTTTGCATCTCTCAAAATTTATTTTTCACCCCACCAACGCCCATTCAGCCCTCTCACACACAAATTCGTCTTTTTAATCCACCATTTCCATTTTCCGATAACATTCTTCTTTCTCCTTCGCGTTGGTCGTTTACCCTCCTCTCCCTTCCCTCATCTATTCATACATTTAGCCAAATTGTAAGATGGATTGAGGGAAAATGCTGTTTATTGATGTCATTTCATAAAAGTATGATATATATATGTTCATACATATTTGTGTGATGTGTACAGAAAGATTTACATCGTCGCCATGAATTGACCAAGCAAACTGGGAATTTTATGAATGCTTAATTCAATTTCACATCTTATTTTTTAACCCAAATTTGACTTGATTTTTTTTTGCTTAGAGATTGATATACACAGACTAACTAGTGTTATATGCATAGTGTCCGTCATGCATAATTAATTGATTAATGAGTTGAACGATGTCTTTGAGGAATAAAAAAAAATCAGTCGACAACCGCTAGTAGTCGTTAGGATGGCGATTGAGATGGGCAACTGGTTTCACTGCCGTTCATCACCTGCGCCACACAGAGAAACGAATGGACACATATATTTTTCGCATTCAAAAGATATCCCTTTTGTATGGGGTTGGTTGTCTTCGTTGTTCTTAGACTTTCCACTTACTATTTTCATATACATTATTATGTAGTCTATCACTTTATGACTGATGTTTCTTCAAACGAAATGATTAATTGCTTTTTATCCCGAGGCTTGCTGTATAACGAGAAAATTTAAACTACTTATTTTTATGGCATCGATTGATGACTCACAAGCGAATGGATCAATAAACAACAATGCTACGACCCGCTTTTTTCCTCTTCAATTAGCAGGTAGTTAATTTAAATTTCATGAATTAAGCTGTTCGTTTTTTAGTCATTTCGGCTAAAATCAGCAGTGGTGGTTTTTTGAGCAAAGCACCCGATGTTTACGTTGAAATTATTGTTGACTCGAAAGAAGATCAAGCAAAGAAAACGAGTGTGAAGAAGAAAACGAATTCCCCGCATTGGGATGAGTCCTTCGCTCTGAATGTCACTGAAAATTCTCTCATCGAATTCAAAGTTTTCTGCAAGGCCAAAGTTTTCGACGATTCTTTGCTGGCTTCGAAATCTGTTAAGATGTCAAATTTGCTGCGGAAGGAATCGAATAACGGAAAATGTACGCTCTTTTTTTGTTAAACCTTTACTTTACTTGGAAAACAAATTTAGTTGAAAATTCTCATGTGACAGTGCCTCTGATTAGCCGAGATGGAAAAACAGAAAGAGAGACAAAGACAGGCGAGCTAAAAATCTCCATTAACGGCACCGTTGAAAGGAGCAGAAGAAGAAGTGCAGGTCTGGTGCTTTGTTTTTCTCTTCTTTTCAAAGTCATTTATATAGTGCCGCGTGCGAATTCGTCGACTCCAACTTCTGACTCTCCTGAAATTGCCACGGGGCCGTCCACGTCGAATGGCCTAACAAATGGCACCCATATGTTTGGCATTGACCGTTTTCTGAATGTGGACCCAAGTCATTCCAATGTGAATAGCGACGCTTCTATCCCAAAGACCAGAGACACCATAATGCCGCAGCCTCCTGCCAATCAGAATTTAAATGAGGATCCTTTGCCCGAGGGGTGGGAGACCCGAATGGACCAATACGGACGCAGATATTACGTGGATCACGTGTCAAAAAGCACCTCTTGGGTTCGTCCGAGCACTATGCCGCTGCCACCCGGATGGGAGTCGCGCCGAGATCCGCGTGGTCGTGTCTATTATGTGGACCACAACACGCGATCCACCACCTGGCAGAGACCGACCGCTGACATGCTGGCCGCGCATGGCCAATGGGAGTCTAACCGTTCGCAAGCAATGCACCAATGGGAGCAACGTTTTCTTTATACGGTTTTTTTATTTGGTTCTGGGGAAATGGAAATGTTGAATTTGGACTCTCTTAAGCAACATGAGGATCCTTTGGGACCGTTACTGGAAGGATGGGAGCGTCGCGAAGACCCAAACACTGGGCGTCATTATTTCGTCAATCATCAGAATCGAACGACACAGTGGGAAGACCCGAGAACTCAAGGGTGGGGCCACCTTTTTAAATAGACTGAATTTGTTAGGTAATTGCACTTTTTTACAGGTTGACAGATGCTCCATTGCCCGAAGGCTGGGAAATGCGTATCACCGAACAAGGAGTGCCATTCTTTATTGATCACAACACCAAGACGACCACCTACAACCATCCACGGACTGGTCGACCTGTTGGTAGGCTATTTTGTAAATCATTTTATCTCACTTTCTGTTAACTAACATTTTTAAGGACCTCTTGGCGGTCCTGGATTGCATATGGCTGCGGACAAAACATTCAAAAACAAAGTTGCTCAGTTTCGCTATTTATGCTATTCCAACAGTGTGCCAAACCATGTGAAAATTGCGGTGACAAGGAACAATTTGTTCGAGGACTCCTTCCAGGAGATCATGCGAAAAAACCCATTTGATTTGCGACGTCGGTTGTACATTCAGTTCAAGGGGGAAGACGGACTGGATTATGGTGGAATTGCCCGGTATGTATTTGAGCCTCGTGTTTTTGGTTGGGTTACTTATAACTGCTGCAGTATTTCAAATATTTAAGAGAGTGGTTTTTCCTGCTTTCTCACGAAGTGCTAAATCCGATGTATTGTCTGTTTATGTACGCAAACTCAAGCAACTACAGTCTGCAGATAAATCCCGCCTCATTTGTCAATCCGGACCACTTGAAGTATTTTGAATTCATCGGCCGATTCATTGCCATGGTACTGATGGACTCTGAGTTTCTTCTTTTGATTTAATATTACTGTTTATAGGCACTCTTCCACGGAAAATTTATTTACAGTGGCTTTACTCTCCCGTTCTATAAGAAAATGTTGAACCGAAAGATCACTCTCAAAGACTTGGAATCAGTCGACTCCGAATTTTATAATTCCATTGTTTGGAGTGAGTTTAACAGTACACAATTTGACTATGTCATTGTTTCTTGTTTGTTAAAACAGTTCGCGACAATGACATCGACGAGTGCGATATGGAATTGTACTTTGTGGTCGATTACGACTTGCTCGGCGAGGTGAAAACGCACGAATTGAAGGAGAATGGGACTGAAATCGCTGTTTCGGAGGCAAACAAAAACGAGTACATTGAATTGTTGGTGGAATGGCGTTTCAACCGCGGAATAGAGCAACAGACAGTGGCCTTCTTCAACGGGTTCACCTCAGTGTTCCCTCTTCAATGGCTACAAGTTTGACGATTTGCTCATTTGGTTCCCCTAATGAATTCCATTTTTTTTAGTACTTTGATGAACGTGAGTTGGAGTTGCTTCTGTGTGGGATGCAAGAGATTGATGTCGATGATTGGCAGCGGAATACCGCATATCGTCATTACGCTGTGCAAAGCAAACAAGTGATTTGGTTTTGGCAATTCGTCCGTTCCTTGGACCAAGAGAAGCGGTCGAAATTGCTACAATTTGTCACGGGGTATGTTTTTATTATAATCAATAAAAAGAGAAATTCGATTATTTCCAGTACTTGTCGTGTCCCGGTCGGTGGTTTTGCCGAACTCATTGGATCAACTGGTCCTCAACTGTTCTGCATTGAACGTGTTGGCAAGGAAAATTGGTTGCCTCGCTCTCACACCTGCTTCAACCGGTTTTTGTTATGCAAAAATGCTGTACAGATCAGTCTCAATATGCTTTTCCAGGCTTGATCTGCCGCCGTACCGGTCATACGAACAATTGGCTGAGAAATTAATAGCAGCAATTGAAATGACCGAAGGCTTTGGTAGTGAATGAAAAAGAAACGAACTTTGGATTAACGGAGGAAAGACAGACGGATACATTCGACGACTCGCTCTCTAATCACTTTACAATGACATGGATTTTTTTTTCTCCAAAACATTGTGGCCTTTTCCCATGATTTTGATATTGTAGTCTAAGAGATTAGAGGAGTAATGACTGAGATTTCCATTTCTGCTGAAACCCAAACCTTTGCCGTCATATAACCCTGTGATATAAGCCTAAAATGACTTAAACATGGATTAAATTACAACCAAAAGAAGAATTCGCTGCAAATAGGCATTACTAATTGTAAGCTGTACTTCTAAATGCTTGTCTCATTACACATAGTTTCACTATTCTACTGATTAGTAAAGCAAAACCCTTTTCATTTACTTTGTACTTTAATGACTTATTTTCATGGTTCTTTTCCCTTTTATAGTTCCGGTGTTCCATTTCCGTTTGGTATCTGTGAATATTACAATTTTAATTAATGCATTGATTTAAGAGGTACACTTTAAACAATGGTAACTGCTGCAGAAGAAATTGTTAAGCCGAAGGAGGAGGAAACTAAGAAAACGACAACAGACGATGGGTCCAGTTCGGATGAGGAAGTGCCAGAATTGGAGGAGGGCGAAGGCGACGTGACCGAGGAACAAAAAAAAGTGGCTGAGGCTGCTGGCCTTAGTGAACAGGTGAGACTCGTAGGCACAAACATTATATTACAAAAAGCGAAGAATACTCTCAATGGAATTTAATATTATATGACCCCAATGGTTTTAATGTGGGTCAGACCCGTGGTCGTAAATTAATTCCACACCCATATAATTGCTTTACGATGTTGAAAAAAAAAAATTCAAAAAAGACACCCCAAAAAAACTGACCTCGAAAATGGCCATCCCCCAGCAGAGGTACACCAATGCCCACAGCGGCTTTTTTGTAGAGAAAGAAATTCTCTTCAAGAATGCATTTAAACGAATTCGATTGCATGTAATCAGATTTTGCTTCTTTAGGTGCTGGAAAAGGGTTCAAAACAGTCGCGCTCTGAAAAGAAGGCTCGCAAATTGTTCAGTAAACTTGGTAATGGAATTGTATTCAACCATCTTTTGTCCATATTTGTGTGGTATTTAGGCCTAAAACAAGTGCATGGAGTTTCGCGCGTATGCATCCGTAAGTCGAAGAGTATTCTGTTCGTCATCAACAAGCCGGACGTGTACAAGAGTCCGGGCTCAGACACATATGTTGTCTTTGGCGAAGCCAAAATTGAGGCATTTTTTGTCAACTATTCTTTTGTTTATCTTTCATTTTTTGAGGATTTGGCGCAACACGCACAAATCACTGACGTGGAGAACTTGAAGCCGCCTTCCATCATTCGAGATGTGCGCAACCGAATCACGCCAGCGGAAGAGGAAAGCGATGGTGAAGAGGTCGTAAAGGCTTGGGATTGGGCCAATATTCCCGAATATGGGAGTCCTGCTAGTGTCCAATTCTGGAACTTACTTGACTTGTGTTCAGGCGGATGCTACCGGCATTGAAGAGAAGGACATTGAGTTGGTAATGTCGCAAGCCAATGTTTCTCGAAATAAAGCCATCAAAGCACTGAAAAAGGCTGATAATGATTTGGTGAATGCCATTATGGTGAGCGGCATAATCAATCGGTCACATTTATTACCGCATTTTTTCAGGCGCTGACAATGTAAGAGGACAGGACATTAGATGACAGAGGAACTTATTGTTGACCTTCGAATATTTTGCTTCGTTTTTTTTTACATGAATTCAATCTTTTACGTTGCAGATTACTGTTTTAACTATGAAAATTTGCTAATAAAGACTGGAAAAGCGTACTTTGAGCTTTTAAATTGAACCGATCTAAACAATCGTTTTTCGATCACTTCAGTCAATTTGTTCCCCAAAAAGGCTTCTGAGCCTGTCCACTTCAGATCGGCCCACATTTTTTTGCATTAGGCAAAAAGTAGCAACAAATTTATTTTATGAATAAATCAAAAAGAAATGTGAAATGATAATCAAAAAATGGATCACTCTTCTGTCAGCGACAGAACGCTCACAGTCGGGATTGTCTTGACCTCGGGCAGGCGACTCTCCAACATTCGCTCGATACGACGCACAGTCAGCAAGAGCTGTGTCATCAGATTGCGCACTGTTGGATCACGTTCGGCCGGGGCTCCGTTCTGCGGCTGGACCGCCGCTGCATTCGAGACGCTCGGGGCCGGTACGTCTGGCATGTTCTGAGCCGGGGCGGGAGCCCGATTGCCGCGTTGTCTGTGGTTGTTGTTGTTGTAGCCGTTGTATGGGGGCCCGCGGTAGCGCGGCGCCCGCAAATTACGGGGTTGCGGGGCAGCCACGTAGACGACTTGGAGCGGGGGCAGGGACCAATTTTGCTGTGCCAAAGGCTGCACATATTGGACGTTGACATATTGGGCGTTGAGGTTAACTTGGTGGGACATCATTACGATTGATTGTTTTTTTGCTGGGGTGGATTTGAGAGGAAAAGAAACAATGCGTTTTGGAAGGGCACCGCATTCTCTCAAATATCCCAAATTTTCGCTTCAGATTTACTAATACGCCTGCGAACTGTGCCCAATGCTAATCAGAAGGACGAACAGAGATAAAAATTGATAGTTTTTTTAAATTTTTGATCTGTGATCGGTGGGGTGGGAAGGAGAGATTATGTACAATTGGCATGATTTGCCTCCTCTTCACCCTTTGTCTCCGTAGCCATCGACGCCGGCATGGAGAAGACGAATATGAGCATCGCGGATAAGCAGGCGGGAAGCACCAGCGGATGTTCGAGATTCGGGATGCCGGTGCCGCACAGACGCGATTTGAGACGGATCAGGCCGTCGCTATCCAGATAGGTCTCATTCGGTGGGTCCCATCCCCCTGCACCGTTTTTATGATCCAATATTTCACCAATTTCTGGCATTTTGGGTCCGACAAATTCCCGTCCTTTTGGAAAAGCGTACTTTGAGCCTTTAATTCTCTGCTTGGGCCTTAGGGATTTTTATTTTTAAGTGCAGTAATGCTCGCGACTTCTTTGCCCAAACATTTGTTCTCTTTCCTTCGGTCGCTTCATTAATTGTCAACAAGTGGCTTCATCCCACTTTTCAATTTAAAATCATTGGGAGGACAAATGAGTGGCTCCCTGGCCGACCGGGCTAAACATATGCACTTTATATATTTTCCCAATAGATTAATTTTATGAGTTTCCCAACGTCTATCCCTTAGTTGATAACTCCAAATAAACTGCAGATCCGTTTGATTGCGTGAAAATGGTCGTTGCATTGGTGGCACAGCGAAAAATGGTGCAATAATAGGGACAAAATGAATGAATTTATTGGGGAAAATATGCTAAAATGTTTAGACTTTCCACGAGGTGAAATGCAATGGCTTTGGAGGTTTGTCACATTTTAGGAAAAAAGAAAACAAGCACAATGAAGAAAGTCTCTTTCTACTCCATAAAATTATGTATTCAATTTAACTTTGCAATGAATGCAAAATCGGCACGTCAAAAGCACAAAAAAGTTCATTTGTTTTGGGCAAAAATATCCCGTTTCTGACTTTTCGATACTGTATAATTTTTTTTCGAAATTTATGTTTTTTGCCATTGTTTTGGCGATTTGTTGTGCCAAGGTAATGCGGTGTAAGTCCGAACGAGGCGGACCTCGCGCAGGAATTGACCGTATGCTATCCGCATTCCTGTACTTACTACATATATGTAGCATAGTTTCTACTTTTTTCTGATTGGATTTCGTCGTGTTCTTCTCCTTCCTTTTCTGTGCCTTATTTAATTTCGTTGGGTCTTTTTTCTCTAATCCCAAAATTAGTATTGTAATTCGATGCACTCTCGAGTCCACCAATGTAATTTTTTGTTTTCACATTAAATTGAGCAGCCATTGTTTATTTTCAGACTCGACCCGAGACCAAGTGCGAGTGCCTAATGTTATTGCCTTAGTCGGTTTGCCTGCACGTGGAAAGACTTGTAAGAATTTTAATTCTGGGATGAAACTTTTATGGTCCGTGAACTTCCATAGATATTTCGCACAAACTTTGCCGTTATCTCAATTGGATTGGCATCAAAACGAAGGCATTTAATGTGGGGGAGTATCGTCGCCACGCATGCGATTTCTTCCAACAGGGAGCAGCGGAATTCTTCAGCCCAAACAATCAAATTGGAACACAAATCAGAGAGTATTATTTATCATAATTTCTTTTTTTTTTGAGTAAAGTGTTTTTTTTATATTGTGTGCGTTTGCTAATTAATTCCTTTTCCGTTAAGTCACTGTGCCAAATTGGCCATGGAGGACATGGGCCGCTACTTGGAGAACAAAGAAGGCGAAGTGGCTGTCTTTGATGCCACAAATACCACGCGTCAACGGCGTCAATGGCTGGTCGAATTTTGTCAGCGAGAGCAAATCGATCCAAAGTTTCGGATATTTTTTGTCGAAAGTGTGTGCGACGACCCGGAAATTATTACTGCGAACATTTCGGTTTCTGACAAATGTTTTTAAGTGATTTCACATTTTAACGTAAGTTATTCTAGGAAGTGAAGATCAATTCGCCCGACTATCGTGGAAAAATGACAGAAGAAGAGGCCAAGTCGGACTTTTTGAGGCGCATCGAAAACTACAAACTCCAATACGAGCCGTTGGACAACGAAATGGACGACCGCCTTTCATACATCAAAGTTCGTTGTGTTTGAAAACTTACTCGATAGAAGTGTGTGTTCGGTGGTACGTACATCGAAAAATTCCTTCAAAGCACCCATAGAAAAGATTTTTGAGATTTCCTAGCTAATTGTATGGTAAGTACTCCCCCGATTTTTGGTGTGGCTTTTTTTTTGGGTGCTCAAATTTCTTATTTCTGGGGGAACCTCCCCATTATTTTCTCTAGGTGCACTCCTGTCAATAATGCACAAAGCTAAATTAAAGGCTTTCCTCTACAGAAAAGGCGATGTTTGTTTAGCTGGGTCATGTGACCACGGCTCAGTCAACGCTTCCGTTTCATTGTAATATTCCTTTTGTCCCTTAAGGTTATCAACGCGGGCCGTTCATTTTTCGTGCACAATGTGAACGGTCATGTGCAGAGTCGGGTAAACTTGTGTTAACATTACCAACTACCCTTTTGCTTCGTTTCATTAGGTGGTCTATTTTCTGATGAACATCAGTCTCCTCCCGCGTTCCATTTACCTCACCAGAGTTTGTTAAATTATGAGAATTGTAATGAATAGCACAATTCAGCATGGCGAAAGTGAGTACAATCGAATTGGACGCCTCGGAGGGGACAGTCCGCTCAGTGAACACGGCATCAAATACGCGACCAAACTGCGCGAATATTTCGAGGCATTACTAAACCCCTTTTTTCATTGATTTGTTTTCCTTTTTAGTGCGAAAATATTGAGGATTTACGCATTTGGTGCTCACAAAAAATTCGAGCAGCTCAAACGGCAAATTATCTGAAGGATCTTGCTTCATATGTCGAATATCTGAAGGTTTTGGATGAAATCGATGCGGTATTCAAATGTTTGACCATTTTAGCACAATTTGATTTGTTTAGGGGATTTGCGAAGGATTGACCTACGAGGACTTCCAGACAAGATACCCCAAACAGTTCGCTGAACGAGACAAGGACAAGTATCATTATCGTTACCCGTCCGGGGAAAGCTACGAGGACCTGGTGGTACGTCTTGAGCCGGTCATAATGGAATTGGAGAGACAGTCCGACATTTTGGTGGTCTCCCATCAAGCGGTGCTTCGATGTAACTAAAAGCGCAATGCTTAAAAGCAACAATTCGTTTCTCAAAGGCATTTTGGCTTATTTCAACAATAACAACCGTGAGGACTTACCGTATTTAAATGTGCCGTTGCACACCGTTATCAAATTGACGCCGAAGGCATACAGTCTGTGTCCTTTTGTACATGTGTTCGTATCCTAAAGCATTTCTTTTCTAGGCTGCAAAGTCGAACTGTTCAAATTCAATGTGGACGCTGTGGACACTTACCGAGTGAAACCGAACGAGCCCGTGGTAGGAATTATGTTGTTAGGGTCTAAGTCAATTAAATGACTATAAATAGCAAGGTGCTAAAGTGTTGGGAGACTTATTGTTAACAGTAGGGCCAAAAAAAAGGGTCAGTTCACAAATTTTGGCTTACAATTAGACATGAGCCCCTTCTCAACACTATTAGCTCAGCTAATTAAATAAGAATTCGTTCATTGCTTAGCTTTTTGCCTATTTTATACAAAAATAATACATTATTTATTAAAGAAATAGAACATTTAATTTACAATTAACTGCTCTCAATTTGTTGGCTTTTGTAGGGGATTTGCATTCCTTTATCCCTTTCAAAATCAGCCCTTTTCTTTTTCCACTATTGTTATCCTCCAATCGGCAACATATTTTGTTCTCACTTTCATTTTATCCATTATCTTATTTTGTAGTGGGAACATTGCGAAGGTGAAGGATGCATTCGCATTTGTCGCTCTCCCTGGTCAGTTGCACTTGCCGTGTCTGTCTTCTTTTTTTCCCTCCTTTTTTTTGCTGTGATTTCATTCCCCAAAAAATGCCTAACACTTTTTTTTTCTCTGCTTTTAACACAATAGAAAGCTGCTGCTTCACTGCTTTTGCTTCTGTGGTCGATTGTTCTGTCTGCCGACAAAAAAGAAAAGAAATTTCCTTTTAAATTAAATTCTTTTCTGTGTATCAAGGGCGTAGCCAGGGGAGGAAGCTAGGGGAATGTAGCCTCTCGCCCCATTAGCCAAAAGTCGTCGCCTAGAGGATCTATGAAAAACAGCCCCTAAGGTCGACTTTTTAAATTTATCCCATCCTCATCAAACCATGGTCTGGCTACGCCCTTTCGGTGTAGTAAATAATACTTTTAAACCCGTTTTCTTTTTGCACCCATTCATATGTTTTCCTGTAAATACTTCATTTGTTACTAAATTAAGAAGAAACTGCTGTCAGAACCGATCCCCGCACCAATTCCTGAAGAAAGAGAGTCTCCGACCTCCGACGACACTGTTGCATCTCAACCGATAAAAAGCATTTTTGTCAATTAGGGACCAACAGGAATAACATTTAAAATTGTAAAATAATATATGTTTTTTTGTATTTTTTCGAATAGATAAAATTAATTATTAAGCGTTGTTGGTCTGACTAGATTTATGAGGATTTTTTCTGAGGTAGAAGGCATTAACAACGAATTCAAACTTGAATTTGCATTATTTCGAACCATGGACTCCGATATCTTAGTAATCACATTTATTTATTCGAGGAAAAAACCTCAATTTTTATAATTACTTCGCTGTGACCCAAAACATTACCATTGCCGCAAAGTTTAACAATTGTAAATTATGTAGCGTCTATCAGATTTAATAAATAAATTAAAAATTAGCGCGAGAAAGCAATTATCCTTTATTCTCATACAAATTCATCCTGGAAATAAAAGAAAATCAATGCCAGAGTATTCAGAAATGGCAGTCATGGATAACAGCAATTGGACTTCGTACTCCTGTCCGCACCATCAGTCAGTGGTTTTATGTTCGGGCCAGGCCCCATAGAGTTCCTGTCCGGCATCTAAATAGAAAATGGAAAAAGCATAAAGATAGGGAAGGATCGAGAAAAATCAAACGACATGCTCACTTTTGGTTGTACCTATAAGACCCCTGACAACCCGCCTAAAAGAATTCACCTTGTCCAGAATGGCTTCGGCCAAGTCGTAGAACGCCTTGTCAATGTTGATGTTGGCCTTGGCCGATGTTTCCAAAAAGCGAATGCCGTGGTCAATTGCAATTTTCTCCCCGCGCTCCCTCGACACCACTCTTCTATCGGACATGTCGCATTTGTTGCCGAGCAGCATCTTCACGACGTCCTCAGATGCATGCTTAATACAAAATAAATGCTCATAAACTAAGAAAATTCTCCTTAAATCCTTCTCAGTGAAGCAATGGAAAAATATTTTTGCTTAAAAATCTCTCCTAACAAATATAGAGAGCATTCGCCTGACACCAAAATTGTAGAATTGAACAACTAAAAAAAGAACTCAAACCTCATCGATGTATCTAAGCCATTTGGCGATGTTGTCAAAGCTCTTCGCGTTGGTTATGTCGTAAACCATCATAATGCCCATGGCACCCCGATAATAAGACGTAGTGATGGTGTGAAAGCGTTCTTGACCCGCTGTATCCCTGAAGATTGAAATGCGAAATGAACAAAGTGAATGCCAAAAGGAAGAGACCAACCAAATCTGCAACTTTATTTTCTTCCCTCTCAGCTCGATTGTTTTAATTTTGAAGTCAATTCCTAAAACAACAAAACGAAGTATTATGTCACAAGAATGCTCTATCAATTAAATTAATAATTATCAATACATTAACTTTATAACATCGCAATGGTAGAGATTGGACGGAACCGGGGGACAATTTACCTATTTTCTTTTGAAAATATCAATCCCGGAATACGCTATAAAAAGGTGCTTTTTTCGGTCACGTTAAGCCAGCGAAGTAAACAAACCAAGAACATACCAATGGTCGAAATAAAAGACGTATTAAAGGCATCATCGCTGAATCTGTACAAAATGCACGTTTTTCCCACTCCGCTGTCGCCGATCAGCAGAAGTTTAAACAAAAGGTCGTACTGCTTTTTCGCCATTCAGCACAATAAATGCTGCTATAAAATGGTAAGGAAAATATTCTAAAAGAAAAATTAAATGCCGAACAAATCTAGATTCCAAATGCAAACATATGTATGCATTAATCAGTCCTATTTTTATATGTAATTTCTAATCATTTTTCTTATAATGATCTGAAATTTACACCTTAGTCATTTTGGTCAGAATTTGTGTGTTTGTGTATTAGAGGTACCAATCAAATATTTATTTCGATGAACAATGAATTTGGTAGTGGTTAATGAGAAGTCAGTTAACCCAAACCAAACAAAGCAAACATTTTGAATTGAAAAAAAATCAATAGATCATCATGTTTTCTTAACATAAAAATAAAAAAATATTAAAAAACTTGGCCAATTCTTCGATTTTACGCGTCTTATTTTCACTTTTGATATTTACTATTTTTGGCGGGGGTGCGGCGGTTATGATAGTCGCGGCCTGGGAAAAATTGAAAAAAACAGTGAACATTTTGAGGGAAATGAAGGCAAAAATAAACATTTGAAGCCAAAAATCAAATTTTATTCAAGTCAAATTTCTCTTCAAATCGCAAAAAAAAGCCCAAAATATATAAATATGTCGACAAAGAGTTGGAGAGGAAATTTTCAGTCTAAGATGAGACCTCTCCAAATAATGACAAAAAGAAATTGCACCTCTGCTTTATCACAGAATTTAAGGGTGTATTTTATAATCGAAAAGAACGGTCTTTGAAAGCACATTTTGATTGTTCCACTTTTGTTATTTGTTTAAAACCCATTTATTTTCAAGATACATAATGGTCAAGTCCAAATTTTGTTTGCCCCTCGTCGACCCATCCATTCCCAATTCGATTCAATCTTCTGAAAATTCTCCAACAATTTCTCAGAGCATTTCCTCATTTTCGAATTTTTCAGCCAACACTTTTGGGACCAGTGGCAATTCTTTGGTTTGTATGAATTTTAATTATTGATTACATTCGAATTCGGAGTCCGAATGAATGAATAATTTTGGAGATGAACGGGCATCCACTGAATATTGTACATGATACAATACTTATGTATGTGTTCCATACGCAGATTCTCAAAAGAAAATGTTTATAATTCCGTTTTATATAAGGTTTTCAAGGTCATGATCACGAATCCGAGCTTGGTTTTGCGATAGTTCCAACCCCGGAATCAAATTCGACGAAAATTCGAAATTAAAGTTTAACATAGTCTGGTTTTGTGTTGGGGGAGAATCTTCCATTCCAGCTGTTTCTCGAACCAATTCCTCAAAATTGGTGTTTTCACGTTCGATATATACCGTTAATCAACGACCTTATAACCCCATGGGGAACGTCATTTTTTTACTAATTTTTAAATTTACGAAATTTTTGCTAAAGGAGCGGCGGGGTACAAAAACGATGTTTTGTATTTAAAATTTTATGACATTTAGAAGAGAGATCGGAATTGGACACAACAAAATGCACCGCCATTTGATCCACAGAGACAGCGGTCGATGCCTACGCCATCTGAGCTGAATCACATTCACGGTAACAAAGCATTTGTTTGGCCAAACTCCCCGCAATTTACAATTTCTTTTTTTCAGTTACTCGGCAAAAGTTTGCGATGCCGTCTCTGTCCGTTGATCAGCTGATCTCTGAACAGAATCAGCAGATTGTTGGACCAGACTTTGAACGTCATCAGAGTGTCCGTGTCACTGTCCGCGGTGGGAAAAATGACGGCGATCAGTTTCAGATCGGGTGAATAATAGGGAATCGATCAGTGAAATTTAATGAGACTTTACATTCAGTTCTTTTGAGGAAGCCAATTTGTCGCAACAAATTCTTCAAAATCTGCTTGAAATTCGCTATATTCATCCGACCGCCGTACAAAGCCGCGTTATTCCGTTGATTATGCGGACAAACGGTTACCCTTGGAAATTAAATTAATCTCCTCATTTTTTTTCAGAGGATTTGGTTTGTTTGTCGTCTACTGGCACGGGAAAGACAGGCGCCTTTCTCATTCCGATCATAAATTGTTGTGTCCAAAAAGTCGTTGATCGTGCCGAGGCGAAGCGAAGGTCGCCAAAAGCGATAATCATTTCGCACACGAAGGAGTTGGTCCAGCAGACCAACAACATGGCGCAAATCGTTGCGAGAAGTCTCTTTTTTGGCGTCCCAACTTAAATAAATAATTCAGGGGCGGGAAATCAGGAAATTTCAGAAAATTTTAGTTCTTTATTACCCTTCCTTTTATTTTAAACACGCATCAATTCTTTCTCTTTTAGGCACTGATGTTGGTGTTGTGTTCATGATGGGTTCAATGTACTACCAGCACATCGACTGCGATGTGTTGGTCACGACGCCAGGTCGTTTGTTGGAATTCATCGAGAAAACGTGGATCGATTTGGACTGTCTCCAATTTTTGGTCGTCGATGAAATGGACAAATTCTTTTCGGTACATCGTAAAAGTTACTCATCCGTTTCGGGTCAGTCTGATTGATGTTGTGTTTGTTTTAGGATCTCCAATTTGTGAAAGTTTTCAATAAATTGAAGCAAGCAAAGGACCGCTGTGAGGTGAAAGAAAGTGGGGGCAATGTGATTGGGAGGATTCATTTTTAGGGATTGGTGTCTAAAAAAAATCCTTAAGACCCTCTTTTTAAACCGAAAAACAACCCAACTTTTCATCACCTCCAGACACATTTGAATGGACCATGCCGGACGTTGATGTTCAGTGCCACCTTGGACTCTCCAGACCTTATCGAGCAGTTTCTTCGTCCCAACTTTTACCATGTCGAAGCCGGCGGTGTCAACCAAAGTGTGCCGCATGTGCGACAAAAAGCTATCCCAGCGAATGCTTTCACCAAACGCTTGAAGCTCGAGCGTATTTTGCTACAAAACGGTAAAATTAACGATAACCAACAAAAGGTTCATTAAAAAAATTATTGCCCATATTTTATTCGAATTCTTTTACATTCAGCAACGTCTGCCAGTGAATGTAAGAAAACGGTAATTTTTGTGAACGAACGTCGCCGTTGTGATCGTCTCGCCATTATGCTCTCTTATTACAACTTCAGAGCGATCAGCATTAACGGGTCGGAAGAATCGGAGTAGGCGGGGGAGGGAAGGGATGGAGCGGGTGTAATGAACGCTCTACCCGCGACCCAATTTTTTCGGGAAACGCTTCGCGACCCGAACTCCCAAACATATTTTTTTTAAGTCTTCGAACACTCGAACAAAGGAACAACGCATTGGCCCAATTCAATGCAGGCGAATATGACATTTTGGTGGGGACGGATGTGATAGCCCGAGGCATGAACATTCCCAACCTTTACCGCGTGGTAATTACCCTTTAGGCCAATGTCCGCAAATCAGCCCTTCCATTTGTGATTGCTTTCCCTCAGGTTCTGTACGAGATGCCCCTTATAAGTCGCTACGAACAATATGTACATCGGGTCGGACGTGTCGGTCGGGTAGGAAATGCTGGCATGGCTTACATTTTCTTCGACAAGGATAACCCGAACGACATTCGTTTGTCCGAATTTCTAGGAGAGGTCCGTTTATTTTGCGGACTTTCATTCCAAAAAGCCTTAAACTGCAGCAACTCGGCAATCATGTGCCCAAATGGCTGAAAGAAATGGTCGATGGTCACTTTGACAGGGAATCGGATGCATACCGGGTCGAAAAAGCGTCAACGGTGGTTGCCGGACCGGCAAATCGATTGGTGCAACCGCCATTAGATACGGTCGAGGACCATCACGAAACAGACGAGGGGGAGGAGGCGCCGTAAAATATGAAAGATGAATAGAGTGATTCGGGGCCGACGTTTTAATTTGTAAATACCCTCTGAGGGTGTCAAAATGGCAATATATTTTCTTTCTTTTTATTTTCCCAAATTTAAAAATTCTCATTGTAAAATTTCCAGCACATTTTCTTCCATCTTCTTGTTTTCCTCTTTGATCGAACCCATTATTGTCTATCTTCCTTAAGGCGTTTTGTCAATTTCAATCATTTAAATAATGCCAAAATAAATCCTATTCCCAGCAACAAAGGTCCATTGATACCATAGATGCCTTAAGAGATTTTTACTATTAAAAGGGCTGTTCCCAGTTCAATTTCTCCAGTCAATTTATTTTAATTTAGTGGAGATATGTTGCGAATTAAATTTAAAACCTTTTGCTGGTTTTCAAGGGTACTTGAACACTAATCTGATTCTAATTGCGAATCCTGGACCTGAGTTCAAATAAATTACATTATTAGCTCACCCTTCAAAAATCCCAATTTCACACTAAAACCAAAAGTTTTCGATTCCTCAATTCCGTCTAAACATTATTTATAGGCTTGAAGCAAATTTCAGACCGTTATGACAACTCAAATGGTTTCTTTATTGATGGTAATGAAAATCGTATAATTTGTAAGGATTTGAACATGAGGTATTAGTTCCAATGCCTTCTGTTCATTCTTTTTCAAAAGTCATTTTTCATTCAGAAGGTCTCAAAAAATATACAAAAGAAGAAAAAAAAAGGTTGACACAAAGAACAAACAAATCTTTGATTGACAAGGAAGTCATTGATGAACAATTTGCAAACTTTTGGTTAGGAGTCAGTCAGTCATTTTTACTGGGCTCAGTCAAAAAAAGGAAGGGGCGGGGGGACACCATAAAATTTGTTAAGGCTGCTGATGATCTTTTTGCCGGAGGAATAGCGGCTCAAAGACTCGTGGTTGGACTGAACGCAATGCGCAATACGAACCAACCAATTCCGTTCACCAGGACGACTGCCGACGTACACCTTCCGGGGAAAAAGCATTTTGCCATATTAAGTCGGGCCTTCAAACTTACGTCACGGGCAATGTGAATCATTTGCTGTACGACGTAATTGCCGTACTAAAAATGGGAGGGGACGAGTGAAAAAGGGAAAACAAATAATCGACGGGTTCAAAAGAGTGTGTACCTGATTGAAAAGCATCTCACAAAGTGCGGTACGCTGTTGCTTTTCGTCACTGAAAACGAATGGACAAAATAAAAAAGCGGTCACTCTTTTTTGACATTAATTGCAATATAGGAAATATAAGGTAGAATAATGAATCACTTGAAGGTTTTGTACCCCTCCAACACTTCCCGGAATAACATTGCCAAACAATTGCAACGGTCCTCCGCATGACGGAAGGCCTGCTCCACCACGTGCGAGGAATATTTAAGCAGCGAAAGATGGTACACATGACGACTGAAACTGGGAAAAATTAGAGAAAGAGAGAGAGGAAGTGTCAATTCGAATAAATTTCCCTCTTAATTAGTATCCTAAGTTGTTTCGTAAAAATTGCCACCACCCTAAAGAGGACTGATCTTTTTTTTAACCAACCAATCTACAGACTTAGTGTCAACGAATGTTTTTATTTAGAAGCAATGCATCAGCAGAAGCTAAGCGATAAAATCCTCTCTTAAAAAACTTATGATTTCTGGTCTGCGAACCATTTGGGCCCGGGACTCCCGAACAGAATTGGAAATTGGTTGACTAATACAAAGGTTATAGTCCAAAAATTGCCCGGGACTCTCCAAGGTGGCAGTGCCCAGCACCTAATTATTACTGTAATTTTGCGTTATTTAATCACATAATGTGGTGAGTGATGATGTAACATCGCTGGCGGCGGAGATAAGGCGATTTGAGCACAAATTGAACAAGGTAATTGGCGTATTCGTTTTGGGCCAATGAATATGCGTCTTTAAGGATGGGTTCCATCAGAACGTGGAGAATTTGGGTGGCCATTTCCCTTAAGAAAGGAACATAAAGTGTGTTTATGAATCAATGGACCAAACTTTTCAATGGAATTTGCACCGGAATTTCTTTCATGGACGAGTTGGACAATGCGTTCCAAAATGAATTGGATCACGCGACAACCATACTTATTCTGGAAGCGAAACATTGGGTTGAAATGAGTTCACTTCGTCCATGCCTTCCCCCCAGGCTTCAAACCCCAGCATTTAACTGCCAATTCGACTTTTTGAAAAAAAATTAAAAATTTTGCCCCAGCTCTTCTCTGTAGCCCTTTCCATTTTGACTCTTCTTTCCCAGTCGCCGATTCGCTCCACTCTCCCTCCCGCCCACCAATTCGTCATCCCTCCCTGTACCATCGTATATTTTCCACCCCATTCCAACTTTTCTTTCCCTCCCATTCGTCCCGCCCTCTCTCATTCAGAATGACTCCCTCTCCCGCCAGTTCCCTTTTGTCACTTCGAATACGGTGTTCAGCCCATTGGAGCAGTTGGCCAACGCGAGAACGAAAGGTCCGTACACATCGGACGGAAAATGTTCCACGACGCATTGCACAAAATGATTTCCGTTTTGGTCAATGACCAAAGTGTTCTCTTGCCCTTTGAGCTGTTGGCAAAGCAATTGGCGAACATTTGGCCCAGACAAATTAACGACGAGCTAAAGTGAAGACACATAAACAACCAAATGCATTTTATTGGCTAAATTTTGGCCCACTTTCTGAATGATACGACACGCGAAACGATTGAGCACCATTTTGAACGCGAGCGGACGAGCCATGCTGAACAGCTGGTGGAGAGTGTCAAGTCCGTCATGTTCGATCAACTTCTAAAAGCAATAAAAAAAGAAAGGTAAAGAATCAACCCAATGGAAATAATATAATTAAAATTATCCAATTGATTTACTCTGTCCATCTGTACGGACAATTCGCCGTCCACCCCAAAAATGTGCACCTGAATGACGAAGGATCCGTTGCAATCGATGCACAGCTGCAGAAATCGTTCCTTTCCTCCGTTGACAATCGCACGCAGAACCTAAAAGAGGGGTAAATGAATATTTAGTTGACATGAATTGCAAAAGTACCGATTGTTTAAAGTATTTCCTCCCGAAATGCTGCATATTTTACTGTTAATGTATAAGCAACGTACGTTTTGTCGGAATTGTTCGTCCTGGTCAATGCGCTGTTGCAACTCGCGGTTACCGACACCGGTCGGATCTTTGGCCAACTTCACCAAAGTGTCGATGTCCAACTGAGAGGAAGCATCGAGGAAGAGGAGTCCGCTGGTCACACTTTTGGGTGGTGAGAACGAACAGCGGAAGTTTTGGATGAGACGAGAATACTCACGGCTGTCGACCACCGACCCAAAGGAAGAGCCCTGAAATTATCAAGTAATTCGACGCGGCGACAAAATGCAATTAATCTTCGGCGTTTTTTGAAAAGTCTAACCAACCATTGACTGTGAGTCGTTGCTGCTCTTTTCAAAACTTTCGCAAAGGATGGAATTGCCGTAATTATTCATTTTGCGCGCTGTTTCTGATGGACGGGACGAATTGTTGTGCTTCTTCGGCTGTTAATACTGTGCTGGTGGGTGAGTTGGGAGTGAGTGAGTGATGTGTTAGTGATCAATGAATGATCGATCAGTCAGTTGAATAACAATCAAAGCGATCGCATACCTGAACAACAAATTGGGTGCAAAATAATCAGAACAAGCGAGAAGGAATTTCTGCAACAACATTGTGCTGCGCGTGCCATATACAAACCATGCAAATCTTTTGATTGATCGACTTTTTTTTATTAAAAAATAAATAAAAATAGAGAAATGTGTAAATATTCGCGAAGCTAAATGGTTTGTTTGAATCCATATTTGTATGAATTAAAGCCCATCAATAACAAATGTTTTCAAAATGATATTGGGCTTGACTGGGACTGAAACGAGCCAGCAAAAGGCTTATCGGATCTTTCGCATTCGACAAAGAATGACAACCCATCGACAACGCCAAACTGAAGGATTCATGATCAACGATCCCGAATATCTAGGAATTTTTTCCCAACCCTTCGATTGCTTAAATACCTTTAAGATTACTCTATTAGGATAAGATACGGTCAGTGAACCGTAAACCGGATTTTTGGGCCGAAAACAAGGGGTCAGAAAATGAGAAAATCGGGACCCCTAATTGAAAAGCGACGTTTTTTTTACTAGTTTGAAAGAAATTTAAGTTTGACGTAGACACAGTTTATTTGACAAAATTGCAATGTTTTCCATCACCTGCTGATTGTGAGCTGTTTTACACAGGGATATACATTTTATATCCGTGGAGTTCATTTCCGTATCCGTCTGTACCCGCCCGATTTCTCAAAAATGATTATTCTCATATCCAGATAATCCGCGGATTATTCACATATTTCGCCGACAAGGATAATACTTTCACATCCATGTCCGTCCAATTTCACAAAACTTTTTACCCGTATCCGGACAATCCGCGGATTGTCCCTGTCCGTGCACAGCCCTGCCCTTTGTCTTACATACTTTCTTTTCATTGTATCTGTTTATTTATAAGATTTCAATTTCTTTTTCAGAACTTCACTGTCAAGTTTCAACAATATTTAGGTGTATTTAAATTTGTTTTTGTTAAAAATGTCATCCAAAGCATTAAATGTCAGAGTGGTTATGAGCGATGCAGGTGATAATGGGAGTCATACCCATGAATAATGGGTTTAAAATTATAAAAGTGAATTAATATTCAAGAATTGGAATTTACCATTCTGCCATCAACTACTGGCAAACAGTTGTTCGACCAAGTGGCCAAGACAATCAATTTGCGTGAAATTTGGTATTTTGGCTTGCAATATGCCGACACCAAAGGCATTTCCTCGTGGTTGAAGTTGAACAAGGTATTGTTAAGAAAATGAAATTAATTAAAAGAATTATTTTCAGAAAGTCATAAAGCAGGACATCAAAAAAGAGGAAACCTTACAATTCAAATTTCGTGCAAAATTTTATCCCGAAGGTATTGAAAATTATAATTTTTATAGCATTATCTTACAATACAAAATTTTTAAAGATGTTGCTGAAGAAATTATCCAGGATGTGACACTCGTAAGATTGTTTTAATTATTTTGTTTTCCTGATAATTATTGCGTGCATTTTAACATTTACTTAATAAAATTAATTCTTCACGCAGCGTCTGTTCTATCTGCAAGTGAAAGAGCTGATCTTGACCGACGAAGTGTTCTGTCCGCCTGACCAAGCCGTGTTGCTGGCCTCGTATGCAACGCAAGCCAAATACGGTGACCACAACAAGGAGGAGTATGGCCCTGGCAGCCTTGCCAACGATCGCATGATTCCTCAGCGTGTGTTAAATCAGGTAATGATTGAGTGTGGATTGTAGTAACAAATAAAGTCAATATTTTGTTTTTTTCAGTTTTAAAATCAAATTTTGTTTTTTTTTCAGTTTAAAATGAAAATGTCCGAATGGGAGGACCGAGTGATCAATTGGTACGATTTTAATTTAATTTTAATCATAATAGATTATATTACATGAATTCGATTTTACATGAACTTTTGCAAAAAAATAGGTGGGCTGAGCACAGAGAGATGAACCGAGAAACAGCGATGCTTGAATATTTGAAGAGGGCTCAAGACTTGGACCAATATGGTGTGAATGTGAGTATTAGTAGAAATAAACTTTGCAATAAACTAGTAAATGCATGCTTTTCAGTACTTTTCCATCCGGAATAAGAAAGGCAGTGAATTGTTTTTGGGTGTCGATGCTTTGGGGCTGACTATCGTAAGTTTCAATAAATTTAATTTGTTAAATAAAATACATTTTATTTTAGTATGACCAAAAGAACAAATTGAATCCGAAAGTTGGCTTCCCATGGTCAGAGATTCGCAACATTTCGTTTAATGACAAAAAATTTGTGATCAAACCAGTGGATAAAAAGGCGCAGGTGGGTAGGTATTCGTCATTAAGATTATGCAATTTTTATGCAAAAATTTTACAGGATTTTATCTTCTATGCACCTCGACTTCGCATCAACAAGCACATTTTGGTGTGTGATAAATTTATCGACAAATATGACATACCATTACGTAGATATAAATTGGCTCATTCGTATTAGTGACCGTCGGAATTTGGGTCTCGACCGGGTTTTTTTATTTTGTCCGAGTACCAAAAAAAAATGTATAAAATAATAAAAATTAGTTCTTTATCATTTATTGACAGACGTTGTGCATGGGCAACCATGAGCTGTACATGAGACGGCGGAAGCCCGACTCCATCGAAGTGCAACAGATGAAGAAGCAGGCCAAGGAAGAGCGCATTCAGCGACAGTCGGAACAAGAACGGCAAGAAAATTTCGTCCCTTGAAACCCAACGATGGAAAAATTCAAAGCCCCCACCCCCAAATTGAAAAATATGGAATTAAAAATTTCAACAAAATTCCATTCAAAATTCTTTCCGACGGACCCCGACCTCAGATATTCTTGCTCGAAAGGTCTGTGATACCCTATCTTATCAATTTACCGGTATGTTAGTAAAAGTTTGCTCTAGTTTCTTAACCCCTCTCAAAAAAGGCGGGCGGGGGGGCTTTATTTTGGGGCCATTAATTTAGTAGTTCGGGGTAATAATTGCACACATTAAGCTAAAATCATTGATGCATTTGCGCGTTGAGCACATTCATTACCGACAAAAAGGGAAAATTAAGGTTATCCATGAAGGAGAAAATGGAAAGTGCACAGCGTGAGTTGGAAGTTGCGCAAGGGCGCATTCGACGGTTGGAAGACCAAATTTACGAACTGAATGAGGTGGACCTTTAGGAATGATTCTTTTACCATTAACGGGTTGGGCAGTTTCATATAAAAACGAATCGGTGGGACAAAAATAGCTCCAAAGTTGCGCAGAATAAATATTCGATCGTTACCCTGGTGCATTGAAATTTTTGGTATTTTTTTCAGTCAAAACGTTTGTTGGAAGAGAAGGAGAACCAGTTGCAGACATTAAACAGGGAATTGGCATCGGAGAGAGCTGTATGTTCAACAGAGGCCTTCTAATTTTTAATATATCATTTTATCCATTTCAGATGAGTGAGGAAGAGCGGTCGAGACTGATCAACGAAATTACAATGCAAGAATCACGAGTTTCAGAAATGCGATCAGAGGTTAAGGTGTGGTTGGTTTTGACAACTTATGTTGGCTTATTGCCAGAAATTATACTGTTCAGGGTAAAGCCGAGGAAATGAACAAACTGAAAGCAGAGGTCGAAAGCGGCAAGTCGCCGGCCATCGCTCATATTTACAACCAGGACAATGGCCATTTGACGACTGAATTCAATGTTCCGGACGATCTGACCAACGCACATATTGGTGCGTGTACTTGAAAATAATCGTCATAGATGTTTAAATTAGGAAAACGGAAACGAGCTCAAGTGTATGCGTGGGATATCCGAGGATGGGGAGGGGTGGGGTTCTATTAGAGGAATGCTACACAACCGTAACACCAATTAATTTCACCACTTGTTAAATCATTATTTTAATGTAATTACAAATTTTTTTTTGTTAGAATTAAGTACATTCCACGATGGGGACACCGACATTGTTATGGTACAACGAGAATTGAATCGAACAATTATGACTGATCAGGACATGTCGTTGAAGCACAAACTCGAGGTGCGACAAAGCAAATATAAGATTCGATAGGTTTACCTTGAAAATGAAAGATTTAAGATGCTCACCAAGGAGTTGGACAATGCGCGTGATGCTTTGGCAATCACTGACTTTGATTTGCTGCACATGGAAAACAAAGTCAGTGATGAAAATCAATGGCATCATAATGCTCTTGCTAAATGCGAATTTTTCAGAAGCAAGCTCGTGACAAGTACAACACACTGCGCCAAATCCGCAGCGGTAATATAAATAAGTGCAGATATGTAAATGGATATCCATTCATTCAGTTGACTTATTTTTATTGGTTACTTTTTCCCACACTAATATTTTACAGGAAATACCATGCGAAGGATTGATCAGTTCGAAAATATGTGAAGGGTGGACAACCTTCGGATGTACGAATGAGGAAATTATCGGAAATATTTGCTTTTATTTATTACAAGTATTGTCGCGTGGATGTCTAAAGGAAACTTTGTTTGTTTTTTTATTCATCGGTATTGTATTTAAAAAAGAATAAAGTGGCGAGGCAACATTGACGTCTCAAAACAACTAGTGGCCCTGCCATCAGTTCTAGAAACAGACAAAGTTGAATATTACTTTAACGATAATCCAATCCAACACTCGACGAAATAATCTTTTGGTCTAAGCCTTTCGATTGCTGCCATTGACATCGACAATTTGAAAACAAGGAGAGAGAAAAGAGGGTCGATTGGTAGGGGGACAAAATTGATCATTTTCGTATGGTAACACAATTCTTCCTATCGATCGTAGTGTAGTAAATATCTCTACACATTTGCCGCCGTCACAGTGCGCGTTATCCACGGGTCCTTCTTCGATAATTCTTCTTCCGCATTTTGGGCCTGTTGTTGTTGCAGTTGCAACTGCTTCTTCTTGAATTCTGGCATTTTGATCAGTCTGCCAACACCGAACTTCTTCTCCAGCTCTATTAGCGTTGGCATTTCCCATTGTTTGGTCGCGTCTTGGTACTCCCCGTCCGGACTTTTGTAGTCGCTGATCGGCGGAGAGACCGGCGGACCTTTATAGTAATTGTAAGAGTTAGGAAGCCTTTGAACCCTATTCCAAACTCACCTTGTATTTGAGTAAACAGCAACCTTTCGTCTGGCTGTACCGCCGCTTCATGCAGAGCCGGAGACAGTTGTTTCAACATTTCCAACGCTTTTTGTTGTGCCTCAACCGAACGTTTGATCCATTGGAT
This sequence comes from Heterodera carotae, assembly GCA_024500135.1. Lineage (NCBI taxonomy): Eukaryota > Metazoa > Nematoda > Chromadorea > Rhabditida > Heteroderidae > Heterodera > Heterodera carotae. The sequence continues at coordinate 36,066 of JAKKIK010000043.1, forward strand.
GTCCAACCTACAGTAAAGCAAATTTTACGTTGTTTCATAAAACTTGACGAATGGTTACAGCGCATAATGGTCTTTCGAATGATATAAAATGTGTGCTGATTGTGAGTTAATGGTACCAAGTTTATAGATTTTACACATTTGCCAATTATCCTGGTTCGAAATAGACCATCTGTTTGGGCGTTGGACCAAATTATGGACCTGGCCAGCGGAGCCCTCGATTGGGCGTACTGCTTGAGGATCTTTTTCTTCATAACCACCGCGTTTTCATCCTGTGTCTCCTGTCCTCCTTCTTCCCTCCGTTTGCGTTGTTCCAACGTTTGCCGATGGCGTGGCTCTAATTGCATCTCCTCGACCGGCATCGGCTTTTTGCTATATGCCTTCAGCATTTTGATCGCGTTGATAAGTTTACGTCTTTTCCGATTCTCTCTCATTTTGGCGATCTCCGGGTCGATGGCAATCTGTGATCGTTCTTTTTTTGTTGTTGCAAAATGCCTATAAATTATTATTAGTGGCGGTTTACCTGCTTTTTCATAAAGTGAAAATGTTGTGGACCGCTCGTGTGAAATTGACAAAACGAACCAACAACTGCGCTTTTGATTCTCGTGGGAAGAAAACGGCCGATCAGAGACGGAAAGGGCATTTTGGACAAAAAAAGGGAAAGGGGTGCAAATTGGACAAAGATATAAAGTTCAAAGATAAGTAAAGAAAATGGAACTCAATGAAAAGATAAATAATTGGCGCTAAATGTTTATTTGCTTACGTTAAATAATTCAACAGCACAAAGTGCCAAATGTCATCACACGTTCACTCTTATGTCAGCATCGACTTTTGGCGGGCCGCCACATTTTCCCGTTTCGCTGCTTCATTTTGCCGTTCTTTTTTTCCGGCATCAATTTCGTCCCTCTTTTGCTGCGGCGGCCGGAGAGAGTCACAATTTGCTGCCACGAACTGTTGTTGCTGCTGATCCACACAATTTGGACTCGGATTAGGCAAAACCCTCTGGGAAAAAGGGGATTTAATCACTACCCTTGAAAATAAGACAATGGATTTAAGAATGACAGGAAATGGAATGGAAACGTTTTAAAAGTTGCAACAACAATTGCCTTTTCTAAATGCTATTTGATTTCTTCCGCCAGGGGTATTTCACTTTGAGACATTTCTTTTTTAGAAATCACTCACTCGTTGGACAAATTCCTTCGTTTTGTCCTTCATCGACGAAAGTTTCAGCGAATCGTCGGGCATTGTCTTTTGAATGGTCACTTTGTACACCAAACCCTCGCCGTTCACGTTAAATACTGAGTAACCGTCATACCATCGTAGCTGTAAACAAAATGTAAAAATGGAATTATGAAAATAAGTGACGCGAACATTTTTCTCCCGGTGCTGAATGTTGAAATTACGCATGTTTAGCATTGACAGCCAACCGAGGGAAAGGACGCGCCAACGAAGGCGAACAGTGCCGTCTTCGAGAATGGGCGATATGTTCAAAATCTGACAAAAGGAGACAATTCCAGAGGGAAGGAAGGAAAGAACAAGTGGAAAAAGGGAAAGAAAAAAGGCAAAGAATTTAGAATTCTAACTTAAGAAAGACTCACCCGCGCTTCGATGTGTGAGTGCAACACACGAGCAACGATACTGACAGCGCCCATATAATTCATCACTGAATTCAGCCCTCTGGACAAGGGGAAACATCATGGGATAAAAGTCTGACGAAAAAAAAAACATACGTTTGCACACACCCATGAATTTGATCGTCCAAAACGACGTTTTTGCTGTAAAAAGTATAGTCAAGACGCGTGTTGAACAAAAGCGGAACCTAAAAAGTTCGATGAATGCATAAGGGAAAGAACTGTGAGGAAAAGCTTTTGTCATCGGGATTAAAAATAGTAAGCAAACGATTAGCGATTTAACTCGCCTTACAACTTGTAGCAAAAATGTGAAGGATTTTTTTTTACTTTCACTGGTTGTTTCAGCTTGCTTAACCTTTATTTGATTTTTGGCAATGGTTTGGTTTTGTGGTCCCGACGGAAAATTTTTTTTTTAAAAATTCTAGATGATCATTTTCTAGGCTTAAAAAATGCGCTGATCACGAATCTGAACTCAGATTTTGCATATCATTGACTTTATCTATGATTTTTTTTGTCAAGTACTTGATTTTTTCAAACTTTTCCCCTAAAAAGTTGTAAAAATATATTATCAAAGGTTTTCGAGGTCGCTGATCACGATTCTGACATCCATTTCGACCAATACTGAACCCCGGACCCGAATTCGAACTAAAAGTAGAACATCATTTTTTTTCAAAAATCGATTTTATCGTCTTAAAATGAATAAATGGACGCTAGCTGTTGTTATTTCCCGCGTTTATGATATTCAAGCATTTTAAGTGATTTTGTGATAAATCAATCTTTGAAATTTTTTTAGTTTTCGACTTTTTGTTCGAGTTCGAGTCCGGGGTTCGGATTTTGTTGAAATGGATGCCATATTCGTGATCAGCGACCCCAATAACCCCTAGATTCGTGATCAGCGACCCCAATAACCCCTAGATTCGTGATCAGCGAACTCGAAAAAACCATATAAGTACCAAATCAAGTACTTGACAAAAAAAAATCATAGATAAAGTCAGTGATATGCAAAATCTGAGTTCAGATTCGTGATCAGCGCATTTTTTAAGCCTAGAAAATGATCATCTAGAATTTTAAAAAAAATTTTCCGTCGGGACCACAAAACCAAACCATTGCCTGATTTTTGACCAAAGGTCGGCTTTCGACTTGGTGGTAAGAATGGAGGAAAAGACGAAGCCCATATACCGTACTGACCTTGCTCGGTATCAAATGATAAGATGTTAATGTAATTGCCTCACCGTAAATTCCAGACGTTCTTTGATGCGTTCCAATTGGAACATTTGGGGTCGCTCATGCGTTTTGTCATTGGGCGATGACGAGAGCAGTCTCGAAGGAATGGTCGGAAGACCAATGGCAAATTTGTAATTGGACGAGCGAAAAGCGAACACCGGCATCCCATTTAGTGAGGAGCAGCACGGTTGGACTTGCCCATATGGCGACTTGCTAATCAGTCGGCGGCACGTCATTTGGGAGGGCAAACATTTGCCAACAGAACGCCGGCAAGAGATCATTGGCTCAAATGAAGACGCAAATAAATGGAAAAGAATGGCTGCATATGTCAAAGATAATTGACTGATTTCACAGCTAAATTAGTCAAAGGCACAAACACTGTGAAATGAACTAATTGACAGATAAACAAACAAACACAAATCTTATTGATTGATCGATCAAACAAACAAATATTCATTGTTTCGAAAACTTTTCAAAATGATCATTTCATTTGTTGCTCCTCTCGCTTGGCTCGTCTCCACTGCTCATCAATTCCGTTCTCCAATTCCATCTTCCTCAGCATGGCCAACTCATAGTCGTACGAAGTGACCGGCCGAATAATCAGTTGATTCACGAACCCAGAGTCGTTGACATGGACATCCAAACATTTCTCAATTTGAATAAAACCACTATTAGGCGGCCCCTCGGGAGATTCATTTTTCGCCGGAGGGGGAACTTCTTTGGTGTCGACCGGAGCCGGTTCCGATGAAGCAGTGGACTCCTCTTTCTCAGTCAGTCTACTCTCAATCCTCCCAGTTAGTGAGCGCCGATTTCGATTGGTACGAGTGGCAAGTTTAAAGTTGGCAAATAGCGTTTTTGGCGATAAGGCATATGTGAACTTCATACTTTTTGGCCTGGAAAGACGCCAGATCAATGTCACCAAACTGTCATCCAGACAAATGTGTGTGCCGACGGTCTGCAAATAAGTGGACTAAACCAACTCGAATGAACTCTAATCGGACCTCAAAACGATTGTACGGAGATTTGAATGAGAAATATAAACGGATCTTTGCGAAGTGAAAAGCCAACTTGGCAATGCTACTAAAAGACATGGAAGTATTACATATTTTGTGCGCATTTTACACTTGCTTCGTTTCGTAGCCCCAGATTTTGTCCTCAAAACGGAACGAGTCGGGGGAAAGAAAGCCCACCAGTCCATTGTATGAGCCGCGCAACAGTTTTGGTATCTGAACAATTAAATACACGCCATAGTGTAGGTGTGGCCCACCGCCTGGTCAAATGCGCGTTCGATTTGCTTCAGTCGGAACTCCTTCTGTTGGTCATCATATAATTTGACCTCAACTCCAGCAGTAGCTGACGAAGATGGGCAAAATGCGGACACAACAGGACGAACCCGAGGCAACAACGTCAAAGTGCGGAAATTAGAAAATGATCGACTGGTCATGGCTAGAATATGGTATTAAGAATAAGAGAAAAAACATTAGAGATGGTAAAGATAATAAATTGAATCAAATACAAATGAACTCCATGTACGTACATGTGATGAATTCAATTACTTTGCAAGATTAGGCTTTTTAAATTTTTATTCAGATTTGCTCTTCAACAAAAAGTGGTGGGTGTTCATCGGTGTAAAATTTGCGTTTTCGGTTCGCTTTTAGATCTCGCGCCCGCTGATTAACGCCGTCACGTGCCAAGTAAAGCCAATGCTCACGGTCCTCCTCGGCGATTCGAGAAACGCCCAATTTACGAAGACTCTCTGAAACAAAGATAGTCTTATTGCATAGAGAAATAATTTTAAAAAATAAATAAATAAATATGTGTGTCTAGTAAATATACCATAGAAAAGATGAGTCATTTCGGGTGGCAAAAGTTCGAGACGGGCACGTGAGGAGAATTGACCTTCCGCCAAAATGTGTTTATTCGACAAGTAGTTTGGTGAGAACAAAACGTCAGCCACCATTCGACCGCAAAGACTGGGATTGTGCAAATACGGGCTTAATTCGATTTTGTCCAGGACCAAATCTGTGATGTCGTTGTTGTCGTAGATTAGTCGATTCTCGTCGTAGCGGCTCACATCAATGGTTTTTTGCATCTCTTCGTGGGTCAAACGGCTTAACAACACTTTGTTGTCACTCTCGTCGTAAATCTTAAAAGCATTTATTATTGACATAATGGAATTTTCGTTCCTAACATAGAGCCCGGCCCGTTCACTGGTCGAAAAAACAGCCCGACGTTTGAATCTGCGAACAGAAGCGAAGTGATTTTGCGAATGCTGGAGACTCTCGCGTAACAATGTCACCTCTTGAGAGAGATGCCCAATCGTTTGAAGGATGTGTGGCTTAAATGGATTAAATTGTTGTTTTGTTTGTTTTTTTTTGCACATTTACCAGCAATATGTTAACAGGAAGCTGGTCAGAGTGGTAAATCATCGAAGAAGGATCGCCAATTTCAGTTGTCAGTGATTCTTCCTCAGCAGTGTTTCCACCATTTGAATGCGATAACTCAGTCCTATCTTTGTGAGAGCGAGGGGACAACTCGGAGCTGCGAGACCTCTATAAAATACAAAATAATTTTAAAATAATGTGCCATCAACAAAAATGCCTTAATGTCGAATGATTTGTTGTTGTTTGATGTCGATGTTTGCTCGGCGACTGATGGAAGTAAATAATGCGATTGCGGTCGGATAGTATCAGAAACATTGCGAGTGGAAAAGTGGGCACAAATATCTGTGGATGCTTGAAAAAAAAGAAAACCACTGAAAAGTACCAGAATTTCCTTTGAACAATTCGCTGTATGCGCGTTGATTGCATGCAACCAATTTGCGCATTTCCGCAATTGTTTTTGGACATCGATTGTCTAAATAGAAAAAATGAATCGTTCCCAGGTTATTGATCACTAATTTGTGTTTTATCCTGAAAATTTGATCATTCGAATTTCATGCTACTGTTTGTGATCTGACCAAAGCCGAAATAATGCGACCATCAATACTTACTACCTTCCGGGATAATCCTCTGCAACAGGTCCAAGAGAATTGCCCTGGCTTTTGGCTGTATACGATGTCGACGCACAATAGACAAAAACTCTCTGGAGAACTCATAAACACCAATTGAAGACGACTCAAACAATGCCAAATCGTTGAAAAGGACATGAAACTCGTCCCCTTCTTGATCATTATCATTCACATTTTGTTCAGCGTCATTCTGATCAAGAGTTTGTGAATTGTCATTTGTACCTAAAATATTTTTTTAGAATTGAAAGAGAAAACATTTCCATACTCAATTGGTTCTCCTTCAAAAGTAAATTTTGCTGCTCATTTGTGGAGTTTCTGTCACGCAAAGATCTTGGAAGGTTGTACATAATTTTTCTTAAGTGTAAATCTTGCAATGACAGCAAAGCGTGAGCTAACAAATAAACGACACAATGGGATTATCTATAATTTTGTTATACAATACAATGCTAATTGTAAGAATTAAGGTAGTTCACGGTCGGTTTTAAACGGTCTTCGATTCGGTTAACCGACACCGACCGTGATGAAATACTTTACTTGAATTACTTGAAAATAAACTGGGATTTGGCGCATCGTTAACGCCTTAGGCACCAAAGGGCAGACAGATAATCTCGAATTGATAATTTTCGAAAGCAATTCAAAGAGACTAACCTTGACTTTAAAACGCTTAATAACCGGATAATGATCATGGTCTTAATACCTGATTATTGATATGGCTATTTGAGATAAAAACACCTTTTGCTTCTGGAACATATAAAACAAAATTTTATCGAAACTGAAATAATTGATCTTTTTATTTTAAGAGTAGCATATTTCTAAGGCTCACAATGGGAGTTCCAGCCTTTTTCCGTTGGCTTTCAAGAAAGTATGTGTCGATCATTGTAGATGCAGTTGAGCAGCGAAATAGAGAAGTGGACGGAGTAAAAGTTCCTATTGATGCAACTCAGCCAAATGAAAATTATCAGGTACAAATTTTGGAATTGAGTATCTGAGAATTAATTTTCAGGAATTCGACAATCTCTATTTGGATATGAACGGCATCATCCATCCGTGTACACATCCGGAGGATCGACCAGCACCAAAAACTGAGGAGGAAATGTTCATTCTGATCTTCGAATACATTGACCGCCTCTTTGCTATTGTGCGACCAAGAAAGCTTCTGTACATGGCCATTGACGGGGTTGCCCCTAGAGCGAAGGTTTTGCTTAATTCGTTTAAAACCAAAATGTTTATTCAATTAATTAATGCAAGTCTTATTTCTATTCTTTTTTAAAACAGATGAATCAGCAGAGAAGTCGTCGTTTTCGAGCAGCACAAGAAGCGGCGGAAAAACGCCAACAAATCGAAAATGTGCGCAAACAGTTGGAATCAGAGGGAATTCCTTTGCCGCCACCGCGTAAGGAAGAGGAACACTTCGATTCAAATTGCATTACGCCTGGCACTCCGTTCATGGCCCGTCTTTCTCTCGCACTTCGCTATTACATCCATAAACGGATCACCTCCGAACCGGCATGGCAAAATATTCAGGTTTAGATTGCATGCAATGTTTGATTGTCTAATTTGAGACTTGATACTGGGTTCTACGGGACCGGGACTAGTCCCGGTATATTCCCTGGACTAGTCCTGGTCTTTGATTTTCTACCGGGACTCCAGCAAACTTGTTCCGGTTTTTGGTTTCGTTGAACCCTACTTGATACTATTCTATATTCATTTATTAGTGAAAGATTATACTACCCGTTCTTGCAGGTCATTCTTTCTGATGCTAATGTGCCGGGTGAAGGCGAGCACAAAATTATGGACTACATTCGGCGTCAACGCGCTTCACCGTCGCATGACCCGAACACCGTTCACTGTCTTTGTGGTGCAGATGCTGACCTGATTATGCTTGGGTTGGCTACCCACGAGGCCAATTTCAACATCATTAGGGAGGAGTTTTTGCCAAATCAACCGAAGCCTTGCGAACTTTGCGGTCAGTACGGTCACGAGGTCGAACATTGCGAAGGATTGTCCCGTGCCGAGGCTGGCCCTGACCAAGCTGACCCATTGAAGAAGGAAAAGAATTTCATCTTCATCCGTATGCCAGTGCTCAGGGAATATTTGGAGCGTGAGCTCTTCATGCCCAATTTGCCGTTTCCGTTTGATTTCGAAAGGGCTATTGACGATTGGGTAAGTTATTACTCGGAAAAAATCGCTTTGTTGATGAAATTTTACACGAAGTTTATAGCTTACATACTATTTCTCAGGTTATGATGTGCTTTTTTGTCGGCAATGATTTTCTTCCTCATTTGCCATCGTTGGAGATTCGTGAGAATGCCATTGATCGGCTGATTAAGTTGTACAAGGAGATGGTTTATCAGACTGGCGGGTGCGACCCATATTGCGGCGTTTTTATGTTTGTTTTTTTAATGAAATATTCCCTACATTTAGTTGGCTTACCGAAAATGGCATTGTGAATATCGGACGAGTGAAAATGATAATGGGACGGCTTGGGGATGTGGAGGATGAAATATTCAAGCAAAGACAGGTTGTCCATGTAACAGCAAATGTAATAACTGGAAATGTTTTTAGATCAAAGAGTTGCGTTACAAAGAATCTCAAAAATATCGCAAGAGGCAACAGAAGAACGAAATGGCAAAAATTATGCCATACAATGCTAATTTGATAGCGCCAATGCCACTTGGGCAGCAAAAGAAAATGTCCGGTGAAGAAATGCGCAAATTGGCAGCGTGCGACCGACTTGAGGTGACCGGCCTTTTTTCTTTGAGAAACAAATAAATTATTTTGCTTATTATCAATGGCTTATGATGCATTCATTCATTGACTACACACTTTTTTTCACTTTGATCTTATTTGACGCTTTCCGAAGCGACTGATGAACTCGAAAACTGAAGCCATTGAAATTACATTTATTTTTAGTCAATCTTTGTTCCTCTAATTAACTTTATTTTTCAGTTTGCCAAAGTGGCGGATACCGCCAGTTCGCACAAGTTGATGTCGTTGTTGACGCCGGTTGACCGACAGAAACCAACGGAGGTTAGCGAACGCAAACGAAAGTTGTCGCAGATGGATAGTCCGGACGAAGCACCTCCTACTAAAATAGGGGTTTATAAATTTTATTTATTCCTGTGGTTATGTGACTCATTAATTACCGATCCTTTTAGTCGTTTAAGGACGATTCTCCCGGTTCAACCAACTCCGCCGAGTCGACCCCAAAATCGACAATTCAATTCTATACTCCATCTGGAAAACCCGCGCCTTTGGCTAAGGGTGCGATTGGGGCATTGACGAACGATTCGGACGAGGAAGATGAGGCACACGACGAAATTCGATTGTGGGAGAGCGGGTGGAAGGACAGATACTACAAGACCAAATTCGATGTGTCAGAGAGTGACATTGAATTTCGTAAAAAGGTCGCATGTGCTTATGTTGAGGGACTCTGTTGGGTGCTGCGTTATTACTATCAGGTGAGCACAATCTGACGAACGAATAAACCAAGTGTTGCTTTTTCCACCCCCCCCCCCCCCACCCCCGAGATTTTCAATGCCTAGTTCCTGTGTTTAAAACGGTGGAATATTTTAGAAATAGCAGGACGGGCAACTTGGGTGTCCTGATACCATTTCCGTATTCTGGATTTTACCTGATTTTAAATTTACAATTCGTTTTAGGGGTGTGCCAGCTGGAAATGGTTCTTTCCGTATCACTATGCGCCGTTTGCCTCCGATTTTGAGCTTATCGGCAATTATGAACCCGACTTTAACACTCCCACGAGGCCGTTCAAACCATTGGAGCAGTTAATGGGCGTTTTTCCTGCTGCTAGCAGGTGTTGTCTGCTCCATTTGCTGACTTATTTTTCCCTTTATCCAATTTCAGAGCCCATATTCCCGGATCGTGGCGTTGGCTGATGACCGACACAAACTCTCCGATAATTGATTTTTATCCGGAAAATTTTGAAATCGATTTAAACGGAAAGAAATTTGCTTGGCAAGGCGTTGCACTGCTGCCATTTGTTGAGGAGAAGCGTCTTTTGGATGCGCTTGACTCAGTGAGAATGGGAATTTATTTAACATCCTGATTTTACTACATTCGCTCAAAATTTTAGGTTTACGATGCTCTTTCGTCGGATGAAATTGAAAGAAATAGCATTGGGCCTGACCGTCTTTTTGTTGGAAATAAACACAAATTATTTTCGCTGGCCTATGAGGTGTACTCCCAGAAGAATTATTCAAAAGAAGTGGCGAAACAGGAGGAGTCAATTGATGATCAAGGCGAAGGGCAGCAAAAAACGGCGGAGAGAACATCCGCAGTCAATGGCGAGAAATCGCCGAACGGGCACGGTAAATTGAGCAATAATTTATATAGTAACAATAAGAGGCTGAGCCCCGACAGTTTCTTGTTTTAGATCAAGACAGCGAGACTTTCATGGAGAAAGGCGAGACTTCCCAGGAGAAGGGCGAGACTCTCGCGGAGAAAGGCGAGACTTCCGAGGAGAAGGGCGATACTCTCGCGGAGAAAAACGAGACTTCCGAGGAGAAGGGCGAGACTCTCGCGGAGAAAGGCGAGACTTCCGAGGAGAAAGGCGAGACTCTCGCGGAGAAAGGCGAGACTCTTGCGGAGAAAGGCGAGACGCTCGTTGAGAAGAGCGAGACGCACGTGGAGAAAGGCGAGACTCTCGTTGAGAAGGTCGAGACGCACGTGGAGAAAGGCGAGACTCTCGTGGAGAAGATCGAGACGCACGTGGAGAAAGGCGAGAGCGAGACTGTTGTGGAGGCGAAGGGATGGGTGCACATTGATGCGGTCAAAGCATACGGAATGTCTGGTGAAGTGTCGTACGATATTAACGCATTCGCAGTTGGTGAAACGCATCGGTCGCTGTTCAGAAATTCGTTAGAGTTTGACGACATCAGGGTGAGTGTTAGTTGATATTGCTCCCAATCTAGTCTTTATTTTTTAGGAGAATACCTGCGTTATGGTTAGTTTTTCCTTATGTCATTTTCGTTTTGTCGGGAATTAAAATAAATGCCAATTGGTGCATTGTCTTCACTGGTTACATGGCATTTGTGGTAGCCATGCCATAACTTTTTGTTTGTTAGCCAATTTCTGTATTCCTTTTCTATTATTCGAAAGAGTTATTGTTTCAATGAGAAAGCAGAACCTATTGCTTTTTTCTGCTTGCTTATAGCTTCTGAACAGGCTTCTGAATAAACAAAGTTTATAGAATGGTAGAGTATTAAAATATAGACGAAAGCATATCCGGCCACAAATTTCTACACACACGCTTTCTCTTTTCAGGTGGAATTTCGGGATCCCCAATTTCCAGTGCACTTCATCTTCAAATCTAACAGACTGGAGGGCATCAAGGAGTTGCCGCGTGTGCTCAAACCGACGGATTGGGACCAGCGAAGACAGGGCTATTTCCAGCCTCAAATTGGGTTCAGGTTCGATTTGTTGGTCTTTCTCCGCAACGGGCATTGTTCTTTTACAGTCGCGACATTCCTCGCGCGAATCTCTCCTCGTCGGGACATCGGACACTCAACAATCAGATGAACAACAACCGCCGAAGCTGTCCAGCCTCTCTCTTTGCAGTGCAAATGACGCCGCCACCCGCGCAAACACTTCCATGGCATTCTCACACAAGCGGACCGCAGCAGCGACAGCATTCGGCATACATTCGTCACCAGCAAAATTGGCAACAACCAATGGGCTTCGACAATACAATGCAGCCGCAACAGCAGCCAGTACCGCTATTTAGCTTCGGGCAGATGGCAATGCCACCGCCTCCCTTGCCACCTCCGCCTCCGCAAAGTTGGATCAACAACCGTCAGCATCAACAAGGGCGCTCGAATGCTCATGCTGTTCCATATGGACAGCCTCCGCCTTTGGGCGCGCAGCCACGACATCAGCAGCATTATTCCAGAAACGGAAACAGACCATACAACAAAAAATGAATTCTCTCTTTGATCATTTCATTAGTTAGATGTGATTTGATTTTTTGCAATGTGTTGACTATCATTAATAAAAGCGTATTCATTCTTTGTTAGTTTCAGTTTTGTTCAATTGATGTAAAACAAACATGATGTGAGTGTGGGGTATAAAAAGTTTTTCTCAAAGTTCTTTTGATAGCTTTGAAAAGTACTAACGGATTAATATTGTTGTCCCAACTGTTTTCTTTCCGTCCGTTTTAAGTAAAAATGTAATATGAATTTTTAGTTGAGTAAAAAATTACGCAATGGCCACCCGAAAAGGGAATGGAATTAATTCAAGTCACAAAACAACAGATGAGTTTGCTTATGGGCTCAACTCTCAGCGAAAGTTCGTAATATTCAATTTGTACATATTTTGCATCCTTTTTCAGTTCACTGGCCAAACATTTGTTACATTTCAAAGCAAGCAGAATCGGCGCTTCTTGTCTCCTCTCGGGCCGAAGGAACTCGGGAAAAACGCTCATTCTGAACTCACTCATTCAGCAACATTTCCCCATCGGCGCCGGTGTTCGAATCTTAAACATTGAGGGAGCCGAATGCCAAAATGCCGCCTCAAAAAGTGCGAAATTAATGGAACAATTGGAGCTTGGGACGACCATTGAAGAAGAGTGTGAAAAAGAGCCCAAGTTGATTGTGGTCGACCATTTTGAGCACTTTGCTCTGAAACAGCAACAGAACTTCCTCTACAGTGTTCTGAATGGCAGCCAAACGCGTCCTTGGTTTGTGATACTCATCGGCACGACGGAAGTGCGTTTTCTACAGAGGTTGAATTTGGAAAAAGCTGGGAATGGTGGGACCGTCTGTTTAGGGATTAGGCTGGAAACGGAGTTTTCTGAGGTACAAAAATGACAGGAGTTGGACCGTCTTTTAGGGATTAGGCTGGAAACGGACTTTCTGAAAGCCCTGGTACAAAAATGACAGGATTTGGGGCGTACCGTCGTCGGGATCCCTTCCAGTCCGATCGGTCCTATCTTTTTGTTCTTGGATTGCATTTAGTGTCCCTTTTCTCCACAGAACAGCACAAATCTGTTGGAAAAAAGAGTGAAGTCGCGCCTTTCGTTGCTCAGAATTAATTTCAATGTGTCTTTTTCATTTGAACAAATCACTGACGGATTTGGTCAATTGTTGGACCGTTCATCCATCCCGGAACAAACAAAAAAGGCAATGAATCCATGAGAGTTCAGTTAATGTGGTTGCTTAAATACAGGAATTAAAAGATGACGCGAATTGCACGAATTTGTTGCGTGATTTGCACTGTCGTCACACCGGCTTTTGTTACGTGAAGAAAATTGTTACACTTTTTGAGTGCGTTTGGCCGAAGTACGCCGGGAGGGAAATGAGGCCGTCGTTTCTGCTTGGGCTATGCCTGGAAGCAGTCCTTCCGACAAACGAGCAACAGCGAACTCTGAGCTGTAAGTTGCCCCGTTTCCACTACATTTTGTGCGTTTTGTCTGTCACTTGGCCTTTTTGGGAATGCCATTTTTGGTCAAACGCCACTTTTAAGTATTTGTATTGTTTCAGCTTTGAGTCTGCGCCATCTCTGTCTGCTCAATTGCCTGGCTAAAATGGATTCGTCCATGTGTGGCCGGCCTCGCATTGCCTTCACTTACCAAGAAATAGCAAATGGTTTTTGTTTTGTCCTTTTCGCTTTTTAGCAAATGGTTTTTGTTCTGTCCTTTTCGCTTTTTTTTAATTTGCGCTTCCTCTCAGCTTATATTCGCTTCACAAATGAGCGTGACAGATCCATGCACGTGCACAGTTTTGTGCTTTACCGAGACTTGGACGAATTGGCATCCATTGGCGTATTGTCTTTGACGAAAGGGTCCGATTTTGGACAAATCCAATTTAGGTGAGGGAATACCATTTTCCGAAACTATAAATCATCCATCGGTCTTTGCAGAAAAGTATCTTCAAACATCGAAGCTGATGCCATCGTTAAGACTATTGGGAGAGGGAAAATCCCGTCGAGAGTTGAAGAATGGATCTTATCAACAGAGCTGCATTGACGTATTTTTGAATTCAAATGAATTGATGTTATATTTCCACTTTTTTGATCTCGCTTAAATTAATTTTCATTTTTCTTTTGCTCCATTTCTATCGTCATCCGAAGGGATCCTGGGAATAGCCAAAAAGATTGCTTCCCCACCCCTTTCTTGAAAATTTTACTTAAGTTATTTTCCCAGGGGTTTTCTTGGTCTCTTTCGGATTTCGGGATCAGCGGTTGAAAAAAACAATAGCAAGATTTAATTTTTTCTGATTAAGGAGATTAAATTTTGTATGACGGGAAAGACAAGACCAGATATAATCATCCCCAGGTACTACCCCTCCTTGTATTGGATAAACCGCTAGACCCACCCGGTCCCGTCCAACCCCAGCGAAAGACGAAGATCAATGCATGCCCAACTGTTTGCACGTCACGAAAAAGCATTCCAATGAATAATTTTATTGATGGTTCAACAGCGATTCATTTTTGGATTTGAATTTGGGGGTGTGAATATTTGGAATAACTTATGTATGGAAATTGGGTCAACAACAGAAGGGAGTGCCTTCTGATGGTTAATGCTCAAAAATTTTTAAAATAGCGTTTTAAGGGAAAACGAAAAAACAACGGAAGGCATTTCAGGTCAGCATCAACAACAAAATTATTTTCCCGCACCGACCATCACATTACGACTGCTGCCGCTCTTCGACTCATTGTGCAACTCGAGTTTTGCGGCTCTTGCGGGCTAAAAACCACTCGATGAACCAAGTTTTTTTCAAAAAGGCACACCTAAGAAATGCTTTTTGAGATTTCCCCAGTCAAGACCCCCCAGACCGAAATCCTGGATAGAGTTTCTTTTCTCTAGGTGGTAAAGGTTAACCCAAAAATTTTGGCACAAATATTTTTTAACTCACTTCTGTGGCGTATAGTTCGGTGCTACGGTACTTGGCCAACTCTTTGGCAATTTGTGGCTTCACTTCAAGCTGTGTGCTGTACTTACAGTCTGAAACATTTCTTTGATTAAATCCCAAAAGTTATTTATAACGATCCTTCAGAGACATTTTAAGAAAGCAAGAAATTTCTCGAGGCCAAAAGTGTGTCCACGTTTTATGTCCTGCAAAGTTGCTTCTTGGAAGTCGTTGTAAAGCTTTGGACGCAGCTTTTTTTCGAGACCATAGCTGTAGAAACGAAAAAGTGATTCGATTCCATACCGAAGCCTAAAGCATATAAAAAGGTAAAATAAATGGCAAGTACGCTTCTTCAATTATTATTTACCCGTGGTCCGCGTCTTCAAGTGCAAATTTGCGGAATTCATTGTACATGGACCTGTTGAAATTATCCCGCAAAAAAAGAGACCAAAAACGATAAAGCGTGTTCATCTGAAAACAAGTTTCATGTCTATATTTAAAAAAATTTAAGTTTTGAGAAATGCCTCGGGAATGTCGTAGCCGAGAGCTTCACGCTGTTTTTTGCATTGAGATCTCCACTCAGTGTAGACCTTAAAGAAATGACTGTATTGACGTCTTAAAACAACCCAAACACACCCGTTGTTCGAACCCGTTTTCTTGGAACAAAGAGACCGATGGATGTGCAGGAAAAACGCCAACGGCTGCCGACGGTCTCACAGTTGTTGACAGCGGCGGTTCGGACGTCGAGGGATGACCGGGGCAGGCGTCTTCGTTAATGGACACGGTTTTGGAGCGAACGCCGAGCACCCAACCAATTGGCATAACCTATAAAAGACAGGAGGCACTTAACAAAGAAATTGCAACAACACAGAAGTCACAAAAAAAATTGCGTTTTCAGTCCCTCCTTTCCAGGCCACGTATCCAGGGGAAGGGGTACGTAACAAAATTCCTTCCCAAGGCAACCGCAAAAAATGCTATTTGAGACTTCCTCAACCACGTACCCCCTAAGACCCAAACCTGGATACGTCCCTGCTCCAATCGCGGAGGAGGATTTTGCCAGATAATAAAGATTTAATGAATGACCTGCGGCGTTTGACGTGCGCTTTCTTTGCCCTTGCTCTGTTTATTAATCGGCAATTGTTTCTCGCGTTGGCTGAGAGGATAAAAGCGCTTCACTGGCTTGTCATTCTCTTCTCGTTTCGCAACCGGACTCTTTGGCTTCAGAAATGTGTTCAATGGGTTAAATGTTAAGGAGAAGAAAACGAACGAACAATGGAAGCGCTTGCTGCTGCTCTTTCCATTGCCTTTTTTGTCCAAACATTGCCTTCCTCACGTCCAATTGGTATGTCCTTTTCCGAAACCGGTCCCTTTGCCGCCAGTCCATCGGATTGGCGCTGTCCACTATGTACATCATTCTTCAATAGAACAAAGTGAACCCCATGTCGCCCCCGGTCGGGAAACAATGTAAATGTATAGTCAACCAAGACCAATGAATGTATAATGTGACAGGACCGGAGTACAACCATAAGACAAAGATAATATAAGTTATATGGAAGAGTTTTTTTTTTGTTTATGTTGACAATGAGTCTTCCTTCACCTGTTGTTGCCCCTTGCTCGACCACAAATCCTGCTCATATCTTCTCAATGTGTGCTCCATTTCCTTGTTGAGTTTCTCTTCCATTTTCCTGACATCAAATCCCTTTTTGGTGGAAGACGACGACGGCGGAGTTTGTGTTACAATGATCAGTTTGTTGCACATGGCATCGTCCAAATCGTCGCAGTTTTTGTCCTCGCTGAAACGTGCATACCAAATACAGTCATAGAAAATGCAAAAATTGCCTTGCTTTACCGCCATCCGCATCACCATTCACGACGCCAGTTTCCATCTCCGAGTCGAACTGAAAATCGAGTTCAACACCGGCCGACTGTTTCGAGTAGGCGGAGTTCCGGTTGCCCCGTTTGTTTCGTTTGGCGCGCACTTCCTTCCAGCCTTCATGCTCCTCCTGCTGTTGTTGTGGCTGCTTTAGCTCGCACTTTGGCTTCTCTGCTACGGAGTCTGGGACTGAATCGGCCGCCTTATTCATTTGGTCGCTGTAAAAAAAAAAATAATATGGCAATTCAGTGTTCCTGAAAAGCTTAAAAACGGCTAAAACCTTGGAAGGTTTTTTCTGAAATAATATTTGCCTCACCTTGCTCTTTTAATGGGCTCCGCCGATTCGGTCTCGCCTCCTTTTTCCTCGTCCTTCTCTTGCCTCTTTTCTCTCTGTTCCGTTCTCTCCGCTTTCGTCTCGGTCACTCGCATTGGCAATATGTTCTGCTTCTGCTGTTGCAGTTCGGCTAATTTCTTTCCCGCTTCCTGTTTTTGCTTTTCTTGTGCCGGCTCAGCAATGGCGGCAATTGCCGTCCCACCGGTCGCTGTCGTCGGAGAATTTTCTGCCCCGGTATGAGTTGCCGACTCGAGCAGAGGCCATTGTTGAGGGTTCATGCGAGGACGAACCTTCAAAAATTGTTTTGGCAAGATTTAAAAATGCATTTTCACCTTTTGACGATCCTCGCTCAGCTCAACCTTCTCACTGTCACATAAGCTGGTGACGATGAAATTCTGGTCGAGGGTAAGTGAACGAACGCGTGGGAAACTGGCGACCAAACTCAGCTGCAGAAAACCCTCGTGGTCCATTTTCCGCCGCAAGAAAAAATCCTTTTGAAGATTGTCAGCGGAGAAATAATACTCACTTAAATGGGTAGCATAAAGCCATAAATAGGGAAAAAGCGATCAAACATTTGTGTCCGGAGCAAATCCTTCAGTTTCATTTGATCGACGAATGGAGCGGTGGCCGGCGGATGGGCAGCGAAAAGTGCATTGGGAGGAAATTGTGCAGCAGTCAAAACAGTGGGTGTAAATTGTGTGGCAGCTGTTGAAGGCGGCATTTGGTCAGCAGCGGCGACTACGACGGCGTTCGGCGGAAGGGAGGCGGGGGAAGTCAGCGGAAAGGAGATGAGTCCGGTGGGAGAAAGCAGCGAGGCGGGCGGCACGGTCGAAGTACTGACGACATTGGCATGCACAGCGGCGGCAGTCGGCACAATGGCCGTCGGATGGGCGGCAGAAATGTGCAGGGGCTGATTGTGAGTGGACAAAGCCGCCGACGATTCAGGACGAGAACAGCCGTTGAGTTCCGACTGACTGTGAGGAATGGCAACGCCCGAATTCTGTTGTTGGTGAACGGTAGCGGCGGCAGTGGCGGCTGCCTGCAAAGTCGGAGGCGGTTGCGCAATCAAATACCCGGTCGGGTGACGGAATCTTAAAATAACAGACTAAAGTGCCATAAGGTATTGAATTTGTGTTCAATTTAAGTAATTATTATTGAATTTTGTAAGCATTTCTCACGTGGCCAGTGCCATTCTACTCTGCAACTGCTGAATGTAACTGGGCAGTGCCGTTGTCGAAAATGCGGCCGCCGCTGCGTTGGCATCCGTTGCGGTGGCAATGACTCCAACACCAAGCGAAGGGTCAAATGGGGGCACAGATGAGAGAGCATAATATTGGCTTAAGACGCTATTTATTTTAAAAAAATCGAAAAAGCGTAATATTTCTTACGAATATTGGCTCTCCATAAGGTCCATGTAATCAAAGGTTTCCTCTGCGCCAGCTTCTTGTACCTGATAAATTCAACGATGAACCAACAAAAATTGTTTCTTAAATAACAAATGCACAAATAATCACACTTCGTCCCAGTCGGGCAATGGTCCCCGTGCCCGTCGTTGAGCAACACTCAGCGGAGGCGGCGCATTCGGGTGGTGATTTCGTTGCCATCGATCATTACGATGGTGATAGAAACCGCCTCCCGGACGACGTTCCCTTTCGTCCTCGCGCACCGACTGACTCCCTCCCCCAGCACCACCACCATTTTTGTGCCAATAGTCCGCACCACCGCCACTTGACCGTCTCGGCCCATCAATGCCTCCACCGCCGCCCGACCGGTAAGGCATTCGCATTGATCTCGAATTGCCGTTGTTGTTTAGAGGCTGCTGATGGGGACGCGACGACGTGGACGCCCATTGTGAGCCGTTGACCGGCGCATAATGTGCCGCGTTTGTGGCACTGTTCGGCTGATGTTGCTGGTGTTGACTCTGTTCGTCTACGGGTCGTCTTCCTCTGTATCCACCGCCACCTCCGGTATTCCCCGCCGAGCGTAAATTGCCACTGTTGTAATGTTGCGAGCGCGGAGCAGCGGCGCTCGGCGGAATTTGTCGCTGCACAGCGGTTTGACTGTTCATTGTCGCCATGTTGGTGGGGGTGTTGTGTTGTTGTTGTTGATGTAATTCTTCAGAGGGACAACAAGGCGATACTGAAGTGACTTTTTCCTGCACAATTATCGGCGAGAGTCGTGTCGTTTTTGTTGACTGAGTCGACTGCTGCTGTTGGTGTATGGTCTTTGGGCTGTTGTTGGTGTCGTTTTTGTTCTTTTTCCAGCCTTGTGATCCCGAATGTTGATAGTAATATCCGTTTGATGAGTCGTCAAAGTACCTGCAACAAAAGGCATATTTTAATTGTCCCATTCATCTCATCAGACAAAAGCTTTGCTTGTTTTTCTTGCCAAAATCGATGGAAAATACTGAAATAATTGGCTTTTCCAAACTATGTATGTAAAGAAGGAAAGTGTAGTGAGCACAACCACCACACAGCATTCAATACTGCTGCTGGAGGGGGCGGAGAGAGAGGAGGGAGAGAGAGAGACGGAAGAGAGGGGGAGGGTGAAGAAGAAAACAGCACAGTGCATCATGGATTGGATGGTGTGTTGCAGGGGTAAACTGTGAATACACGCGAAAATGAAAGGAGAGAGAGAGAGTGAAACAAACGGCAACGAAAAGGGAAAAAGGGTAAAGAAATAGAACAATAAAAGAGGCAAAGAAAGAAAGGAGAGAGAAAAGGGAAACGGATGGGCAGAAAGTGTAAATGTTGGGTGACTAACGTTGGAATATTAAAAAAATGGAGAAGAAATTTGTGAGAGAAGAGTACGACGGATGGACGAGTTTATGAGTGGGAGGAGAGAAAGAAGAATGAATTGGCGAAAATGGAAATTTATATTATTTATGTTGGAAGGAAGGACTACTGTGCTGCTTGCTGCTGACGAGAGGAACGAAAACAGCAAGCAAATCATACCATCCAACAAAGGCCCCCGCCCCCCCTCACCCTCACATTATCTCTTTGATCACTGATCATCACCCTCACAATCTCTCTTTGATCACTGATCATCCACCTCACATTCTCTCTGATCACTGATCAACACTATCCTCCATCACCGGCAGCAGCAGACCGGGTTTAATATTGCTCAACCTGGGCATGGTTTTAATAGAAACATGCAAAATCAAAAATAATTTTGATCCGATTCTTATATTAGAGGAACACTTTGGTTGGGTGGGAAGGAGAAGATTATTAATGTTGGAATGATTGTGCGAAATGCACGCAAAACGTAAACGGGAGAGGAATGGAAGGGGACAACGTAAGAGAGAAACAGAAAAAGGAGAAAATTAGAGAGAAAAATGAGATAGAGAAACAGAAATGAGAGAGAGATTGAGAGAGAAGAGCAGAGAAAAGAGAGTGTGTGATTAGCGAATAGAGAGGAATTGTTTTAATGGTGATAATTTGTCCATGTACCTTCATTTTTTAATAAAGAAATTGATGAAAACTGAAAAATATGTATGGAAAATAAGGAATGAAAGAAACGGGAAACAGCAAAAAAAACAAAAAACCTTTAAAGAATAATTATGCTTTTATCTCCTGAATCGCTGCTTTTCAGCAATTCGTTTTTTCACCTTGCGTTATTTGAGAGAGAATGGTAACGCGAAATCATTCTCCATTTTTGAAGAAATGAATCACCCACGATTGGCTTCTGTGCTCTTTCGATGTGTAAGCTTTTTAACAATATTACGGGGAGGGAGTGAATTCCTTACACCGCCCCCAATAAAAAAACAGACAATTAATAGGGGACTATATTACATTTTTGATGAATGGTGACAGGTTGGGAGAATCAAAAATTTCTACTATATTTAAGGAAATGTTTCCCTTGGGGTGGTTAACATGCCGCATTAACGGGGACCATTGGCAAAAAAACCTTTGCCGAAAATAATTGGCATGAAAACCATTGCCGAGGATCATTGACAAGAAACCCAAGAGTTCCCATTAAAAATTAAAAAGTGAGCAGCTAAATTCATAAATACCGAATGTAATATTTTGGCGCTATTTGTAGTTGTATTTTTGAATTTTTTAGAGGTTATCTGAGTCGCTGACGACATCCATTTCCCAATTCCGACCCCGGACCCAAATCAAACAAAAAAGCGAAAATTCAAATCATTTCTACATTTGGGTGGTGATTTCTTATTTATTTCTACTTGGTGATTCTACAATACATTGTGTGACTCATTCTATTCAAGATAATAATGTGATTCAGAGGTCTCTTAATTTGTCCCTTAGAAAAGTCGGACGACCGATGACAATTTTAGGATAAAGGTCGAAAGACTGAAGAAATTAAAGTATTATAAAACGTATTGTAATTATTTTCTAAAAATAATAAAATGGGTCACACAAAAATATTTAGAAAAAAATGCAGAAACGACAGCATACCCTTAAAGCTAAAAAAAATTATTTAAATATCATTCGAAATTCACTTTTTTGCTAAAAACCTGTGAATTTACCAATAATCCTTCGGTTGTTGTTGCTCATTGTTGTTGCCCGTCTCTCCGCCGTTCTCTTTGGTTTCATCGCTCTTTGCTGGCTCGCTCTCGGCCTCATTTGTTGTCCTCTTTTCCGCTCCTTCATCTCCTCTCGTGCCTCTCTCCTCTCTCTCGCCATCATTGCACCCATTTTTATGTTGCATTTCGGTGGTTTCGTTCCGTCGGTTAGCATCCTCCGATGTGCCGTCTCCCATGCCCTTCCGGTGCTCTTTTAGCTGATCCCTCCGTCCAAATGTTTCGCCGCTTCGTCTATGTCCGCGATATGCAAAATGTCGGCGCTTCGAAATTTCCCTGCTCGTGTTGTAATCCAAATCAATATTAACCTTCTTCCAGCAATTCTTTGGCATTTTTCTATGCCCTCCACTTGGGTTGTTTACTGCATGCATTACATCCGAATTACCGCCATTTTCCTAAATTGTTGCGGAACATTTTAAATGGCAAAAAAATGTTAAAATGCAAAAAATCAAAAAATTCCTTAAATATCCTATTCAGTCAAAAATAATTGCTGATTCGATCACCTGTGAAGTCTCCATGCTTACTTTCTGTTCCCGATCACCGTCTTTCTGAGTGTTTCCACTCATGTTTTCAAAAATTAACGTTTTATTCTTAACAAAATCGTTTAATACCAAATCTCGACAGTTTTGCAAAGCTTGACGATTTTTTTTTTGATATTAAATAAACAAGTTCAATGTATGAAATGTCTCTAACAAATGAATGGGAGGGGAGTAAATAAAACAATGAGAGGAAGAGAAGGGAAGGGAAGGGTGTTCATACTTTTTTTGTTATAAAATTTAAGACAAATGCTTGTTTTAAAGACAACGAATGGACGGAAAAAATCAGAAAATATTTAAAATTGTGTAAATTTTAAAAAGAGATCGCAATTAATACATAATGCCGTAGAATATTTAGAAAAAAAAAGAAACGAAATAATCGGACGAGTCGCAAAAAAAGTAACGTATGTCGAGATTCGACAAATCTACACACGTACTACATAATATGAAGTGTGCCATGTTTTAGGTGTTAATTAAAATAAATGGAATTAGAAGATTTTGATGAAAATGAATTATTCATCGACAACTTCGACGAGGAAAAAGATGAGGCGGAAAGGACTGAGGAGGAAGCGGATGCTAAAAAAGGGAACGGAAGTAAGTTCTGCCACTACTTTCGACTCTTCCCTTAACATTTAATCATTTTTAGTGATCGACGAACGGAAGAAAAAAATGTTGGAGTCCGTTTGGGAAGAAACCGAAAAGGAAATTAAAAAGAAAGATAACGCCTGCAAACCGAGGCCAAAGCTAACAGAACAAGAGCTTCTTTCTGAGAGTGGCTTGCCATCGTTGAAGGCGATTTTCGACGACTACAGACTCCCCGAAGAAATGGACCCGGTGCTTTTTTCAAAATTAGTACAATTTTAATTCTCCGATTTTAATCCATTAAATTTTTGATTGCAGTACGAAAAGCTCGGTTTTGTGCTTGGCAAGATGGAATTCTGGGCGCACAATTTGTTTCCATCGATGACTTTTAGCGATTGTCTTGACAAAATCGAACGACTTGGAAGCAAACGAAGCGTGAAGGTATTCTTAGCTAATCCATTCATTAAAGTTGTAGAATTAAGAACGCAATTCGACGACTGCGCATGGGAATGCCTTTGGACGACAAAGACGAAAATGATGGGAATGAGGATAAAATGGAGGAGGTAAAAGAGAATTGTGATTGTATTGTAATTGCTGATTGAATTTTTATTTTGAATTCATCAAATTTTGGCTAAAAATGTTATTGGAATCCTTTTTTTTCCTCAGAACGATGCCAAAATTGGTTATGAGAGTGATGCTGCCAACCATTCAGCAGCGGATGGAGCAATTTCTTTGGACAAAAATGCGCCGGCAGACAATGACGCAGCGGACGAGGACGAGCTGGACAGTTTTTTTGAGAGAATGAGACAATTCAGACAAAGTGGTGCTGAACAAAGCGTCGAGGATGGATTTGAGCCGACCAAAGGGTTTAACAAAAAATCCAAGGGAAACCTCATCGTTGGATCATCAACAACGGCCGACTTGACCAACGAAGAACAATCCGATGACTCATCCGATTTTGGAGCGCAAAAGTCTTCAACAAAGAGACGGAGGACAATTGTCATCGATGACGATGATTTTTGATGTTTCAAATTTTTAAGCTTTATGCCTTTAACAATTTTTTCACATGACAATTTTCAGGCGCAATTATTTTCATGAAAAATGCTTGATTAAAAGCCAACAAAATATTTGTTTAAATTGCCACTATATAATTTTAAAATAATTCGGCAGAATTTCAAGCATTTGATGATGCTCAAATTGTTCGAACGAAAGAGACGATGCATTGGCACTTTCCTTAAAGCGGGCGAAGGGGTACCTTTTCAATGCTTTTATTTTTTGACTTTGGTTTATCATTTTTATGTCTCCGCTTTCTCCGGCTTTGGATGCACTTTTGTGGTGGGGACCGACTGGTGCCGCGTTTTGGTGTTCAGCACAAGGGGCGGTGTCAATTGGGAGAACGAAGCGGCACTGGAAGGGCTTGGCCACGACGAAGTGCGTTTTCCGATAATTCAACCAAGGAAACATCGAAATTCGCAAGGGTCATCTGGGAATTTTGTTAACCCCTTCCCCCCGTATTATCACACAAAATCTCGTTTTGCTTGTTGTCAAAATGTACAAATAAACTTCACCTTTTGTTTGTTGCTGTTTGTTTAGGCATCCCGCGAGCCCGTCACACAAATTTGCTGCGCTTCTGCGCTGGACCTCATCCTTTTGCTTGTCGGCGACGAACTCATCGGATTGGAGATGAAAGACGAGCTGAGGGTGATTTGACCGATTGTTTGTGTTTGTGCCTTCTCTCTCTCCCACTTTTACTTTTTTGAGGTCGTCGATCTTTGTTCCTCCGTCTCCCGTTGTGCCATCAATTCGCATCCGTCGTTAGACGACCCTTTTGCCGTCCAATTGGCCGTTGCGCATTCGAACAAAGCGTTTGTGCACGTCGGAACAGTCGCTTCCGCTGAATTTGTCGCTGGGCGAAAGGTGCGCGGAATGCCAAGTGACATTATTTCATAATGCTACTGTACTGTCACTAGTCCAGCTACAGAGTGTTCAAATGTTGCCTTAAATGTTGAGTATGATTTAGATATTTTTTTTTGCCGATTTTTTCTGATTCCCCTCACTGTTCAAGGTACCAACTGTTGGACGCGTCGCTAAAATGGCATTCAGTGGCCAATGCTTGTGCTACTCGACGAACACCGGCGCTTTTTATGTACAAAATGTTCAGTCGAAAGGCGGCGGGACGCTGAAACTGTTTGATGGGGCGGCCGACAAACACGCAATTTGCACCTTTGCATTAGTAAGATATTCGGTACATATTGTTTTTGGTTCTTTTTGTCCCTCCGTCACTTTTTCTGCCTCTCGAAATAGCAAAAAAAAATGGGGTTGTGACTGGGCAGAGTCTGGGTCGTTTTGCTCCCGCCATTTTGCTCCCGCCGTTTTGCTCCCGCCGTTTTGCTCCCGCCATTTTGCTCCCAGGCCGTTTTGCTCCCGTGACGTTTTGCTCCCAAGCGCCGTTTTGCTCCCGCCGTTT